>APFE030036536.1:33375-90257 GCA_000404065.3 Pinus taeda
CCAAATAGGTTAAACAAATACCCACTTGTAGATCTTCTCTGATCCAGATCTCCAGCCCAGTCTGCATCAACAAAGCCATGAATATCCAACACTTTGTCCAATCCTAGTCTTTCTTGGTAACACAAACCATAATCACTAGTGCCATGAAAATACCTGAAAACCCACTTCACTGCTATCCAGTGCTCCTTCCCTGGTTTTGACATAAACCTGCTCAATACTCCCACTGCATGTGCAATGTCTCGTCTAGTATAGACCATTGCATACATCAGGCTACCGACTGCACTTGCATATGGAACACGAGACATGTCTTCTTCCTCTTCTTATGTCTTGGGACACTGTTCAACATATAACCTCACACCTACAAGAATAGGAACCTTCACCGGTTTACTATCTTGCATATTAAACCTCTGCAGTGTTGTCTCGACATACTTCCTCTGGTTTAACCAAAGCTTCCTCTTTTCCTGATCTCTTTTAATTTCCATGCCCAAAATATAGTTTGTAGCACCAATATCTTTCATGTCGAATTTGGAGGACAATTGAGTCTTCAAATCCTGGATAATTTATGTCATTTCCAACCAACAACATATCATCCACATACAAGACCAGATAAATAACACGGTCACCAATTAATTTAAAATACACGCAGTGATCTGCTTTGCTTCTGGTGAAGGCAAGTCCCCATATAAATGTATCAAATTTCTGATACCACATCCTTGGTGACTGTTTTAACCCATACAGAGACTTCTTTAACTTGCATACCAGTTCTTTCTTACCCTCACCGCAAAGCCTTCAGGTTGCTTCATGTAGATTTCCTCTTCCAAATCCCCGTGAAGAAATGTTGTCTTCACATCCATCTGTTCTACCTCAAAATCAAAAGCAGCAGCAACAGATAAAAGTAATCTAATAGAAGTTACCTTGGCAACAGGAGAAAAAATATCACCAAAATCAATTCTCGGCACTTGGGAATATCCTTTTGCTACCAACCGAGCTTTGTATTTATCCACCTTCTCTTCTGCATTTGTCTTCTTTTTAAACACCCATTTGTTGTCAATGGTTTTCCTTCCAGCCGGCAACTCCACCAGATCCCAAGCCTCATTTTTATGCAAAGATGCCATTTCGTCAACCATGGCCTCTTTCCAGAGTTTTCCACCTCTAAATCCATTGCTTATTTCACAGTTCTAGGATCATCATCAGTAACAGACAAAGAAAAATTTGAACAGAAAGCAGATGGACTATACCTTTCTGGCTGCCTTCATTCTCAAATTGATCTTCTCACAGCCGGAGTTTGTGGCTCTTCATCTTCTGATTCCTCCTTTGCTACAAAGTCTGATTCTTCCTCCTTTAGTTCAAAGTCTATCTTCTTAGGTTCCTTTGTTTTGACTTCGTGTTTAATAACATCTTTCACCTCTTTGAACACCACATCTCGGCTGTACACAACCTTCCTTGTTACTGGGTTCCAAAGGTTATAACCTTTTAAACCATCCTTATACCCAATAAAGATGCACTTTTCAGATTTACTATCCAACTTGGTTCGTTTCTCCTTTGGAACATGTACATATGCATCACATCCAAATACCCTTAGATGTGAAAGAGAGAGTTTCTTACTAGCCCATACCTGTTTTGGAGTCTTATCCTCCAAAGATGATGAAGGTGATTTGTTGACCAGGTAACATGCTGTCTCTATTGCCTCTGCCTAGAATTCCTATCCTAACCCAACACCACTAAGCATGCTTCTTTCCCTTTCCATCAACATCTTGTTCATTCTTTATGCAAATCCATTTTGCTCAAGTGTGTATGGAGTAGTCTTATGCTGTGCTATACCACACTTCTTACAAAATTCTTCAAATTCCTTACTGCAAAACTCTCCACCGTTATCTGTCCTTAGCACCTTTATCTTCTTCTCTGTCTGGTTTTCCACCAGAGCCTTAAATTCTTTAAACCTATCAAAGACTTTACATTTCTTCTTAAGGAAATGTATCCATGTATTCCTTGAGAAGTGATCTATAAAGGATACATTGTACATAGACTTACCTAGTGATAGAACCTTCACAGGTCCAAACACATCACTATGCACAAGCTCTAATATCTGTTTCGCCCTCTTACCACCAAGGGGAAACTCACCTGATTCTGCTTCCCATATACACAATTTTCACCAAAATCAAAATCCAGAGAGCTATTACTCATACCTTCTACCATACCTATACCATGAAGTATTCAAAGATCCTTCTCTCTAATATGTCCAAGCCTTTGATGCCACAACATGGAATTCTCTCTAGAGACCACTAGATTTTCTGCTCCACTTTCAGGAACCACAAAACTAACCCATCAACAACAGTGCTACCTTGCATCTTGTACAGAGTTCCAATTCGAATTCCCTGCATCAATACCAGTGCCCCCTGAACCATCTTGCAGGTATCCTTCTCGAACACTGTTTTTACATCTGCATCATCCAGCTTGCTTACAGAAATCAGATTTCTGGCTAATGCAGGAATATGCAGTACACCCGGAAGTGTTCTAACCCTTCCACCTTGCAACTTCAACTTTACTTTTCCGTGACCAATGATTCTGGCCTTCCTATCATCCCCTAAGAAGAAATCACCACCATCATATTTCTCATACTTACAGGACCACTCTCTATGGGGAGTGAAGTGAAAGGATGCACCTAAGTCAATCAACCATGCCTCGTGATCTACATGTGTACTTGAAGAAGCCAAATATACAACCCCACCTTCATCTGAGGTGGTTTTCGCTTCTGCAGAAGGAACATCATCAGATCCCTTTCCTTTATCAGGAGCTTTAGATTTACAGTCCCTCTTGTAGTTCCCTTCCTTTTCGCATTTCCAACACCACCTTTACAGGTTTTCTTGGATATTTAGATCTCCCTCTAGATTTAGACCTCCCACTCGAAGACTTATTTTTGTTTTTGTTTTGGGATTGTCCTCGTATAAACAAGGCATCACCATTCTTGCTCTCCATATTTTTCCATCTCATTTCCTCTGTTAGCAAGGATGAGACTATTTCATTAGACTGCAAGGTAGTTGCATTGCTACCTATTACAATAACCAGACTATCTCCCGAATCTGGTAGAGAACACAACAAACTAATGCACTTATCTTCATCTGAAATTTTAATATCAACAGATGATAACTAACTTAGCACAATATTAAATGCGTTCAAATGCTCTATCACCGAGTCTCCATCTTTCATCCTTAGGTTATACAACTTTTTCCATTGGAACAATTTATTCAACAGAGACTTAGATTGGTATAAAGTCCCTAACTTGTCCCACAAAGCCTTCGCCATAGCTTCCCCTGACACATTCAACAATACTTAATCTAAGACACACAATTTTATTGTGCTCTTTTCCTTCCGATCCAACTTCTTCCACTCTTCATCGGACAATTCTGTTGGTTTAGTACCTAGATCTACAATGATTCACTGATCTTTATCCACCAATAGATCCTCTATCTTGAGTTTCCATAACTCAAAACTTTGACCATTAAATTTCTCGATCTCTATCTTTCCATTGCTCGCCATCTTCTTTCACCACCAGAATCGATCCTACAGATCTCTCACTGAACAAGTTCTACCACAGGCCCGAGCGAAACCTCTCAATATCAAAGGTGTCCCCATAAAGCCAAAACAGCTCCAATACCAAATGTAGGTTTTAACCACGTACATAAATTACCTTCATACGAATTCTAAAACACAAAAAATAAACAATGCGAGAGCATAACACATAAAACACATATACATAGAGATTTTCCCATGGATCCCAAACCGAAAATACCAGCTTGATTTTTCATTATGTTCCTTTCAATGTTACAATACATATTTATACATGCCAAAGCATCTAATACCATGAACCAAAAACCATCGCGTCTAAAACCATGGACCAAAAACCATCGCGTCCAAAATTATGTGCGAAAAACATGCACAAAACCATAGGTAGGTTTGCCCAACCTAATATAGGGTCCAAAACCATAATTTTCTGGGGCACTGCACCAGACCCATAGAGTGGGGTTACCTGCACCCCTCAAACCCCTTGTGACTCCCCTTGCTACGCAATCGGCGCAACGAAGCGGGGGCCCTGCCCCCCTTCTAACCCCCCTTTTAACTACGTGGGCTTGTCATGGAAAGAATATAACACAACCCGACAACATAGTGTAAAGTGTAATATTTGTGCATGCACTTTATACTTAAGATAATTTTTTTTTTTGTGGGTTTTTTGGGTGAAAGGGAATTTAACATGGGGTTATTTACTTTTTCCTAGGTAAATGAAGTTTAACCTTAGGAAAATGGGTTTTGTTAGGCTAATGAGGGGAAATAAAGGGAGATGAATTTTATGAAGGGGATTCTAATACTTGAGGTCCATAAGTCATTAAGATGAGGGTCTGGTCCCACCAAAAGTTAGAGAAATGCTCTGAGCCTCCTTGACTTGAAGGATTAAAAGGACTAGAACATACTTGTGGATATGAAATTAGTAAGTAGGGAAAACTGAATGAGTGGGAGTTAATCATATTAACTTGCAAACCTTTGTTTTTTCTTCCATAATTGATCATACATATTGATATTTGTATCTAAGCATGATGCATGTGTTTTGATCCAACCAATTATATACTTCAACAACCTTTCTTCTACTTACCCATTACTTACCCTACCATTTTTTCTTCATTTTATGCGGGTGCATTTGGACTAGAAAACCCTTAACATCCATTTTTCTTTTGAAAAGTAATCTATATAATTCTAACCTTATATCATCCAAGGGCTCAGATTAAATTGATGAGCTCCTTTTATTTTCTCTACCTATCTAATGATCTTCTAAGATTAAATTGTTTGGTCAGATTTTATTTTCTAACTATAAACATAGAATTCAAAGCATGACATAACCAAGATTAAACAATTTGATTATCATGGATTGTGGCATGAATAAAAAGCTACACACAATCATTATTATGCATAAAGTAAACAATAGTGGTATTTATACTTTCACACTTTCATGGTCTCTTTTTGTTTTTTGGGGTTCATATATTTTCATTTTTTGACCTTCTATTTTTCTTTTTGTCCTTTGATTTTCTTTTAGGACATACCCTCTTTACATTTTTTAATTTTTAAATAATATGGAAAACATTTGCAGAAAGCAAAGGTATGTACAATATTACAAGGCTTAACTTCAGTCATTCAAAATTATGACTCCTATTGGTATAGGAACCTAACAGTGGCTCCACTTGGGGATGGAATTTTCTAGTGAAATGTCAAGAACTCCAAAGATCAGTAGCCTTTGAATTCTTGTTGATGTTACCTTGCAAAGTGTCCTTTTGTGAATTTGCATTTTTGATATTTATGACAATAAATCTTTTAAAGCTTAGGGCCTCCTCTTCAGGCTTCAACTTCAAAGATCACCACCCAATCTGAACTAGACTTTGTAAATGAAGTATGTACAAATGAGAAATGAAAATTAATAACTTGGTTCAAAGTAATGTTTTAGCATTCGACCATTCATTGGCCCACCTTCTGTATATGTACCATTAATTTCCCTTAAGAAGAAGGCATTATTTCCTCTGTAAGCATAAATGACATAGGGACCTTTCCATAGGAAATCAAATTTCCCATTTTTTCCTTTGTCTTCCCTCCTAAAATCCCATTTGAGCATTTTTTCACCAATGTAGAGATCTTTAGCTTTAGTTCTCTTTTCAAAAATATTTTTAATATTTTCCCGCACAACTTGAGACCTGACATAGAACTCTTCTTTGGTTTGTTGTAGATGAATAGTTTGGTTGATTCTTCTTTGGATACTATTTGGTACAACCTGCAATTCTTGAAGTATCTTTATTACTGGTACTCCCAAAGAGGATGGAAAGGCAACTTCCATCCCATAAACTAGTTGATAGGAAGAAGTACCAATTGATTTCTTAGTAGTCAATCTGTTTTCCCATAAGGCATTGACTAGCTTTTTATTCCAAGTTTTCTTATTTTCCTCTAGTAACTTCTAGATGATGTTTACTAGGATTTTGTTTGAGGATTTTGCCATTCCATTACCTTGAGGGTAATAGGCCGTGGAATGGACAACGGTGATATGGTATTTATTGCAGAAATCTATCATTCTTTTGGATTTAAAGGCTGCGACATTATCAGTAATGAGCTTAGTTGGACATCCAAATCTTGATAGAATATTGGTTTCAAGGAAGGTTATGATAATGGTATCTGTGGCTTGCCTTGAAGATATGGCCTCTATCCATTTTATGAAATAGTCTGTGGCTGTGAGGATCCATTTATGCTAGGCAGAGGAGGGTGGGTGAATTTCACCAATGAATTCTAAACCCCATTGTTGAAAAGGTACTTCTACAAAGATTGGCTTGAGGGTTAAAGGTAAGATATTTTTATTTCCCTCAAAGATTTGGCATTTGTGACAGGAGGTTGCATATTTTCTGACATCAGTAAATAAGGTAGGCCAGTAGAAACCAACTCTAAGGATTTTTTATCTGCAGTGGTTGTCCAGTAAAGGTGTCCTCCACAGTCACCTGCATGAAAGTCTTGCAAAATCCTGTTAGCCTTATCTTTCAATCAAAAATCAAGAAGAATGCCTTCATGATCTCTCCAAAACAAAACATTGTCTAATATACAAAATTTTAAGGATTTCATCTTCAAAAATATGCTTTTAGTCGTAGATAATTTAGGAGGAGCTTGTAAATTCAGTAAAATGTAAATAATATCAACATACTAAGGTGATTCAAGAAAGGCTTGGCTGATCAGTGGAGTCACCATCTCTTCTTCATTATCTATTGCTGCAATAAAGTTTATATCCAGGGCCTGACAGTTTGATTCAGCCACGAGTTTGGCTAAACCTGGGCCCTTGATTAACTTAGTAGGTTTGATTTCTATATCATACTCTAAAAATAGTAGCAATCCACTTTCCCCTCTTTCCATCAAGACCACCCTAAGTTAGGATGTCTTTAACTACTAAATTAGGAACATAAGCTACTATATGAGAATATAATATATATACCCTAAAAGCCTTAATGGAATTGACTAAAGCTAAGGATTGTTTTTCCATTATATTATATTTCAAGGGGGAATCTCTCAAGGCTTTGCTAAAGAAAGCAATGGGTTGCTCATAGCCCTAGTCATTTTTCTACAATAGAACTGTAGAAATTGTGTGCTCAGAAGCAAAGGAAAATAAGATGAAATCTCTGTCAAATTTAGGACTGATTAACACAGGTGTTTTAGTCAAGGCTAGTTTAATGTCTTCAAAAGATTTTTTAGCCTCAATAGTCCATTTTATGGTAGAGTCCTTTTTCAACATGTTGTTTAGTGATCTAATTAATTCTGTTAGATTAGATATAAATCTTCTAAGAAAATTATTTTTTCCTAAGAAAGCTTGTAACTCTTTAATGTTCCTAGGGTGTTTTATTTGTAGGATGGCTTCTATTCTTGTAGGGTCTATTCTTATACCATATTTTGAAATTATGTGACCTAACAACTTTCCTTCTTCTAACCCAAACAAGGACTTTTTGGGGTTTAAGGAGATTCCAAACTTCTTGCATTTAATAAAAACTTGCCTTAGATGATCCAAATGTTGATTGTCAGATTTTGAAAATATAGTAATATCATCTAAATACATCACAAGGAAATCATGAATTTCTTTTGCAAAGGCTATATCCATAGCCCTCAGGAAAGTGGCTCCTAAATTCATTAGCCCAAAAGGCATTTTTACATACATAAATGTGCCCCAAGGAGTAGTAAAGGTAGTTTTGGGTTGGTCATCTGGATGAACCAAGATTTGATTGTAACCAGAAAACCCATCCAACAATGAGATTCTAGTTGATCCAACTACTCTCTGTAAAATGTGGTCCATTTTGGGGAGAGGGTAATTGTCTTTTAGTGATACTTTGTTGAGGTTTCTGAGATCCACACAGAGTCTGATCTCCCCTGTTTTCTTTCTAGTTGGCACCAAGTTTGAGACCCAATCAAAAAATCTGATTGGTGCAATTATTTCAGCATCATACATCCTCTGAATTTCTTTTTCAATTGTAGGTATTAAGACAGGATTAATCCTTCTAATCTTTTGTTTGAAAGTATTTTGGTTTTCTTTAATAGGAATTGTATACTAGATGATGTTGGTGTCTTAGGATTTGAGGTCCTCATAACTCCAAGCAAAGACATCCTAAAATTATTTCGACAACTCAATGTATTTCACTTTGTCAGTTGGAGGTAATGATTTTGAAAGTTTGAACAATTTAGGATTTTCATCGGTGCCTATATTACATTCCTCTATATCAGACCTTAAAGGTTCCATTTTAGGTTTCCTAGGAACATCATTTGAATCAAATAAATCTTCCATAGGGGTTAATCCCTTTTGTACAAAATTATCTTTGAGATTAATTACTTTGGTTTCTTCACTAATTATTTCATCAATCTCAATTTGCTCCAAGTTATCTACATCTAATTTGGTAAATTTAGCTGGGTTGAGTCTATCTATTTCATCACCTTCTACCTCATTTATTTCTATTTCATCCTTAGTGTCAGGATCTATTGATGTATCAGTATCTATATTAATATTGGTAAATTCCTCTTCTGAAATTAAAAAGTTATTTATCTGTTTATCATTAGAAAATATTTGCCAGTTCTTCAAATTATCTGGAATTGCAGCTCTGTTCCTAACTTCAGCAGTGTACTAATGGTTGGGTTGGAAGGGTAATTTGCAGGTGCTGGCAAACATTGCTAAACTATGGGCTTGCATGTTGTGTTTTCTAGGAATTACTGCAAAGTTTTTTTTTTTTTTTTTGTAAGTGTAGGTAGTACCATTATTTTCTATTTATGATAAAAAAGGAGACCAGATACAACGTTTTGGTGGCCTCAACCTGCCCCGAGGGGAAACCAGGTCTATTGGCCACCTTAGCTTGCTATAAGCATTCCAAAAACAAAATTTAACAAGTCTTTCCATACTGGCTATATGCACTATACAACTGAAACTACCTATTAAGCTACTAATATGCATAACACTATAAAAAAGAGAAGTTAAAAAACCACATAAGAGCCTCAAGAAGATCATTCCTTTCTGGTTCCTATATTTTGGTCCATATCCATGGGGATATCCATTTGTTCCTCCTGACTTGGGTTAGTGCCAACCATCCGAGACAGCAACTGAGACATCTCCTCTAGTTTGTTGTTCTGTCTGATCATGATGACCTAGAAGTTTTTCATTTCTTTCTGCAAATTTGGCATACCATTGGCGATTTCCACCATTTCCTTTGCTACCTGTTCCAGTGCCTTTTCCAGGAGGCTCTTTAGTACCCAGAAGATATGTAGAGACTTCCTGTACAGAGTCAACCTTCCCCTCGTATTTCCTGGATCTCTAACCATTCCAGCCCATTCTTCTGTCTTTGATTTCGATTGTTCCTCCAACACACTGGTTTCCATGTCTTGGATGATACGTCGGATATCCTCATCCGTGCCTTCCTAGTAGGCTCTTGCCGCTTCCTGAACTGCTGTCAGGGTGGACCTTCTTCCTTTGCTCTGATTACTTGGGGCTTATGTTGGCTTGCATCCCAAATTCCCTTGCCTTGGTTGACCTCTACCTCTGCATCCTCTGCCACGACCCAGGCACGCCATCCTATTTTCTACCCTTTCCTGTAGACATTTATCAATCACAGGTGTCAGTTTTTTGAGTTTCATATCATCATCTCCCCTTACCAGTTTCCCTTTGGTTGTTCCTCTGCTTCTACTGCAGTCACCTTCATTTTTTTTAATCTAACACTGATCTCCATTCTCCGAGTACAAGAGATGTATAAGGCCCTTTGTCATGTGGATCAAATGGTGGGCTAAGGGCATAATCTTTGAGTCCCCTCTTTCAAACCTCCCCTCTTCTTTTACAATGAATTTATTGTCATGGTTTCCCAAATTTCTTCCCAGACTGTGCTCCCGGCTACAATTTCCCCGTTCATCATGACTCCCCTCCCGAGACGGTCCCAGTTTCCCCTCACAATGTATTGCAGAGGGGAAGGCGAGCTCACTCGAGCCCTTTTCATCTTCAGGGACTTCACAAGAATTAAAATTATCCATTCTACCTACTATGATAGAGAATAAGGAAACAAGGGTCGCAGGTTTCACATACCCAAAAACACAAACCTCCCTGATGGCTCCTCCTGGCTGCGCTGCATTTTTCTCCTCCTTCGTCCTGCCTGGAATACCCTTTCCTTTACACTCCACCACCTTCATATAATGCCTCTTCACCACCCTTCTCGCTTTGCCATTACCGCCGCCACTACTACTAATCATCTGGATTCCACCTTCCCCACTCCGATTTCTTGATACTTGTGCTGACCAGTTACTCATTGTTTTGGCTGGAAGGATGGCCTCATTCCTGTGGTCACGTCCGTTTATCCCTCCCTTATAATGATCACTCCTGCCATCCTCACCTACCTTATTCCTCATCCCGATTAGGAGCCATCTATCTCTATTGCCTTTGAATCGTGTCTTCATGATTATCTTGATTGAGAATCGTACTTAGCTGTTCAAATCCTAAGTCTTTTGAATGCATCATCGATATATTATCCATTTTCCTTTCTTGTTCCTAGCATCCCCAGTTCGTAAGGAAATATGCTCCTCTATTAGCCTCTCTTCTAACATGCTTAATGATCATATCTTCAAATCTTCTTAGAATAATTTCCAATTCTTGGATTAGACTGGCCATTCTCCAACTCTGCGTAACTTTGTCCCGTGAGGTCCCATTGTTAAGTTTTTTGAGTACTTGTATAACCATTAGGGAATATCCTTCCACTTCCAGGTTGTTATATCCGTTTCTGATTGCTATCTTTAATCCTTGACGTGCTACCATCAATTCCGCCTCATTGTTACTCTAATGCCTCCATTGTCTGCGTAGATCCATTTCATTCTTCCTTGATCATCCCTAAAATGATCTTCGATCCCGGCTGGGCCTGGGTTTCCTTTAAAGGCTCCGTCGAAGTTTAAATTTATGAATCCAGCCGAGGGATGGGAGAAATGCAGGGTGCTGTTATATCCTGTCCTGGTCTCTTTCCACAACTATGGGGCCACCATCCCTTGATGCAGGTTTAGTTTCTTTAGAATCTGCTCTTCTTCCTGTGTCACTTCCCAATATTCTCTATTCCAAGTATCCGTAAGTATAGTCTCACGAATATGGCTTAAGGGGTTTTCCCAGATTTGGTCTTTTGTCATCTCTTTGTTTTGGAAGGTTCTTTTGTTTCTTTCTTTCTAGATCATCGACATATTCATCCCTATTGCAAGGCTCCAAGCTTGTCTAACCACCGGGCTCTTAAATTGTTTACCTCCCCAAATTTTAATAGTGTTTTTAATGCTCTGTTGATCTTTATGGGTTTTTCCAAAGAGCATCTTGACCTCTTTCCACTGTCGCTGAGCTTCTATTCATGAGTTAAGGAGGTGTTTTTGCGTTTCTCGTTCTTGTTTACAGAGAATACATCTGGGGGGGCCATGTATGCCTCTCTTTTGGAGTTGGTCCCAAGTCAAAATACGACCTTTGATAACCAGCCATATGAAATGGGCCACTTTCGGCCACCAATTGCTATTCCATATTTGTTTCCAGGTAGCTGTCATATTCTCTGGTTCTATGGTGTTTAAAAGATGATAAGCTTCTTTAATTGAAAAGTTTCCTTTTATTGTGTTTCCCCATCTCAGAATGTCCGATCCAGATCTTATGGGTATTCTCCTTGTTTGCATTTCCTTTTGATATAACTCTTTTTGCTCTCCAGCTATTTGATCCATCCATTCTTTTAGACTCTTCCAGATTCTCCATACTTCATCTTGGCTCTCCATCTTCCAGAAGTCCCTGACTAAATTCATTCCTTTCTCAGCTAATTTTTGGCCTATGTCCATTAGGGCTTGCAGTCCATTCAGTCTTTCTCTTTGCTACCAGGCCTCCTCCCAAAATCTTGCTGAGCTGCCATCGCTGATTTCCTAGAAAGCATGTATAGTTATTATTTCTTTGTTGACACTGGCTAGATTCTAGATTGTCGACCCTTTCAATGTATCCCTTATTCTTAATATTTCCTCTAGTTTTGAAGGCATATTATATTTTTTTGTCCATATTATTTTCCATAGGTCATTTCCTAGATTCAACCAATGCCACCACAACTTAGCACCCATTGCATGATTCAGGATATAGGGATCTCTAAGGCCTAATCCTCCTTCCATCTTGCTTTTCACTAAATCCTTCCATGACACTAAGGACCATTTTCTTTGATCCTTTTGACCTCCCCATATAAATTTTTTGAAGATCTCTGTCATTTTTGCGCACACTCCTTTTGGGGCAGCCCTTGCCAATAGTTGATATATTGGTATTGATTGAAGTATTGCCTTAACTAAAACAGTTCTGCCTACAAAATTCAAAGTTCTAAAAGACCAATTAGCTAGTCGTCTAGCAATTTTCTCAAGGGTTTGTTGCCAGTTTGACATCCTCAGGGGATTCAGGGCTAGTGGTGTTCTGAGATATCTAGTCGGGAGTTCTCCTGAATGAAATCCCAAAGTTCTTGTCAAGAAATTTTTGATATTTCTAGTAGTGTTGAAGAAATACATGCAAGATTTGTCGTTGTTAATTTGGGTGCTAGAAGCTATCATAAGAAGGTCTAAAATTTCTTTGATTCTGCGGGCTTCTCTGAGGGACACATTACAAAACAACATGATGCCGTCAACAAATTGCTGATGAGTAATAGGAAAGTTATTACCCCATATTTGGATTCCCTTGAGCTTTCTTTCTCTAACTTCTTTTTTGATCTATCTTCCTAGGCCTTCTATAGCTATGATGAATAGGAAAGGAGACAAATGATCCCCCTGTCGGAGTCCTCTGGACGCTTTAAAAGGCTGGGAGGGGGTTCCATTCACAAGGATGGAGAAATTGGTTGATGAGATCATGGTTGAAATCCATTCAATCCATCTATTACAAATGCTAAAAGCTCTTAAAACTTCTTTCAGGTACTTCCAATTCAAACAGTCATAAGATTTTGAGAGGTCAAGTTTGATCATCATACCTGCTTCCTTTTTAACTTTTAGACAGTGCGCTACTTCTTGGGAGACCACCAGCCCGTCCAAGATTTGTCGACCTTCAACGAAGCTTGTTTGATCTGGGGAGATAATGCTAGATAAGATAGGCTTGATTCTTTTAGCCATTAAGGTAGCTATTATCTTGTATATCACATTACAGAGGGCAATAGGTCTGAAGCCCTGAGGGACTTCTGACTTATTTTCTTTAGGAATTAGAGATAGGAGGGTTGAGTTTAGGATTGTACTTACCTTTTGGTTCCTTCTTGATTCTTCCACTACGTCCTATATGTCTTGGCCCAAGAAGTCCCATCCTGCTTGATAGAATTCCACCGCGAATCTGTCAAGGCCTGGAGCTTTATTTTTTTCATCCCTTTCACTATCTCTTCTACTTCTTCCAGAGTGGTTTCCCTCATCAAGGCTAGGTTTTGTTCTTTAGTGATCCTGCTCAGAATCTCATTACAGATTCTTTCAATAGCTTCTGCTCGGTCTACATTGGGTTCCGTGAGGAGATCCTTGAAATGCTTCACCAAGACTTGTTCTATTTCCTCATGCTATGTAACTTGTCCCTGCTTCATTTTTAATAGAAAAAATTCTATTTATTTGCCTTATTTGGATCATTGCTTGGTGGAAGAACTTTGTATTCCGTTCCCCTTCTCTTAACCAATTTACCCTGGATTTTTACCTCCACAAGATTTCTTCTTGTTTTTGCCTCTCTTCTAATTGCCCTATTAGTATCCCTTCCTCTTTGGCCAGGTCATTGCTTCTACCTGTATTTATTATTTCTTGTTGGATTTGCTTCATCTTCTGTTCTAGGAGCTGCTGATCTTTGAGTATATGTCTGAATTCTTCCTTATTCCATTTCTTGATGTTTCCTTTCAGTTCTTTTAGTTTCATCTGAAATGTCTGCATTTTGTTTCTTCCTCTCAGACTGCTTTGTTTCCACCATTCTTCTACTTTCTTCATGAAATTTTTATGTCTGAGCCAAAATGCTTCGAACCTAAAGGGATTTCTCTTAGGGCTGGCTTTAATGTCCAGTTCAACTTTAATCAGCCAGTGATCCGATCCCATTCCAGGAAGAATCATAGCTTCAATGAAAATGTCCCAATTTATGATCTGTTCTGACAATGGGAATTGATCTAGTCTGGAGGAAATCTGGTGTCTGCCTCCCTTCCTGTTATTCCATGTATATATTCCATTTGTTGTCTGTATGTCTACAAGCCTTTGTTCTGCTATCCAATCTCCAAGGGCTTCCATGTCTATCTCTGTTCTTCTGAACCCACACTTTTTTTCATTTAATGATTTTATCATATTGAAGTATCCTCCCACTATCCAAGGTGAAGATGGATACAAGGATCGCATGACTGCCAGGTTTTGAAGGAAAACCCTACGTTCGCTCTGTATATGGGGTCTGTATACATTTGATAAAAGGATCCATTCTTGAGAGCCTAAAATTCTAAATCTACCTGAGAGGATGCATGGTATGCTGGTCCAATCTTCAAATTGGACTTCCTCTGGGTTCCAAAGGGTTGCTACTCCTCCTGCACTACCTGTCGCATCTTGACCAATGATCTCATAATGCGGCTTGAAATTGTTCATCACTTCTCTTAGTTTGCTTTCTCGTAATTTTGTTTCTTGGATTAGCATTATATTTGGCTTATCCCTTTTGAGTCTCTCTTTCAAATATATTTGTTTTCCATTACTGTTCAACCCTTTGGTATTCCAGGTTGTAATAATCATTTCAATAGTTTAAGGGGTTGTTGGAAGACCTTCGACAATGGTACAACTTTTCCTAAATTCACCAGCATATCTCCTACCATTTGAATGGTCTCATTCATAGGTCTCCTTCCTCTTTTCCTTCCACCTTTCCCTGTGGTTCCTGTTTCTGTGTTCTGATCTCCTTGTGATCCAAGTTTCTTTGGTTGCTTTGCTATCCATCTTCCTCGTTTTTCCTTGTATATTTGGAACATGTCTTTATAGAGTTGTTTCTGGTCATCTGGTATAAACCGTTCATCCAGATGCTTCCATTCCTGTAGAAGTTTCCTCATGATCTGTTCTTCCTCTCCTTCTTGTTCCTGCTGCGGATCTATATCCATTTGGATCTATTCTTGTTCCTGATCTCCCTTCTCTCCCTCTTTTTCCAGTTCTATGTTATTCATTTCCTTGTTTTCCTTCCTGTTTTCTTTCTGGATTTCTCTTATTTCTTCTTCCTCTTATTCTCCTTCCGCTTCCATTTCTAAATCTTATAGGACCTCAAATTGGTTCTGGCTTTTCTGGTTGCCTTCTAGATAAGAAGTATTTAGTTTGGTCTTTCCTTTTTGGGGTTTATTTCTTCTCTATACTTCCGTAAACCCTCCCCTGTTTCCTTTGTTCGTCTTCCTCTCCTACTCTGTACTTCTCTTTTCATCCCCCTGATTTATTGGAGTGTTGACTTCATTCATCAGACAGTGTTTAAACAAATGGCCATACTCATGGCACCATTTGCACCTGAATGAGATGTGTTCATAATCAACTGGCTGTTGCCAAACTTCGTCGTGATATTCTATTTCAATGTGGTCCAAAAGTGGTTCTGTGATATTCATGTAGACACAGATCCTAGAGTATGATGTATATTTGCCTCTCTTGGTGGTTTCTGCTACCTTCACAAAAGTCCCAATGGGGTTCCCAATTCCTTCTATTATCTCTGGATCCCAAAACTCTATCGGGAGTCCAAATAGTCGGACCCAAACTGGTGCCGCTAACATTTTTTCTTTTTCCAGATTGTAACACTCTTCCCATTGCCTCATGAATAGTCCTGCATTGTTCAAGAAATATGGTCCCTCTTCAAATATCCTCTCCTTATCCTCCAAATTTGTGAATATTACTGTGAAAAAACCCTTTGCCCCTAATTTAAGATCTATATGCCCTTTGGGTTTCCACTTCAGTTGGATCCATTTCATCAAATCTTTCTCAGATGGCTAGGTTCCTACAAACTTGCAAATAAGTGCATGGTCTTTCATATATCCTCTATACTCCTCTAATTTATTATTCAGAATTCCGAAACTGGGTTTTTTGGTTGCCCTCGATAGACATTTGTTCCATGTCCTCACTTGCCATACTACTCCCATCACCGGCGCGTCCTTGCCGCAATTTCTAGGCCCACCATTTGCACCGATTCGACTTGATTCCCCTGCTGTGATCTCCTTGTAGGAGGGGATCTCTCCCCCCCTGCTTGCTTCAGTCATTTCCTCACAGTCTAGCCTGATCTTAGTGACTTCTGCCCTTATTTTAATTGACAATTTTTTGTTGTGTGGTTCCGCAGGTGGGCACAGGGTCCCTTGCACCTGGCCAGGAGCAGGGCTTCCTAGGGATGCCTATTCCAAAACCCTAACCCTAGTTTTCCATCGCTTTTCTCAGCTGTTCGCTTTTGCCCCCATTAGGAATTACTGCAAGCTTTGTTTCTAAGAGAGTGTTAAGTATTTCTATGATAGTTCCCCTATAAAAACTTAATCTAGGGTCCTTTTTCATATATACAACATCAATTTGTTTTATAATTGTTCAGAGTCTCCCATGACAGAAACTCTTTTAGCTTCTAGATTCCTAACTAACTTAAGACCTAAAAATAATGCTTCATATTCAGGCATATTGTTGTTACATTTAAAATTCAATCTATATGCATGGCCTTCTGAGTAATTATTTTCCAAATTATACATCCACACACCTGCTCCTGCTCCTAACCTATTGACTTATCCATCAAATTCTATATGCCATAATATCTCATGATCTATATTTACAATATTTAGTGCAACAAACTTTTCATCATTTATAGAAAATTGACCGTCTTGTTCATTGAACAATTCTGTAGTCTGATTTGTTTCATTTTGTGTAGAAACTGCAATTCCTTTTGGCTCTGTATTAGTACTGTCTAAAATTTGTTCTTGTGTTTGATCAATATTATGCAGGATAAAAGAATCAATATCTGAGTGTATGGAGTAGATGGGAAAGTTTTGAGGCGATCTTGGCTACATACCCATATATTTCATTAAGGTTTCTCAGTATAGTTTCTTACGTTGTCCAAAAAGAAGTATTGTTGCATATGACATATGTAGTTGTAAGGATCCCTGGAGTTTGGCTCCCCATGATCTAGATAATAGCATGCCATACTTTGGTGGGTATCAACAACTACAATATCCATAAGGATGCTTTTGGTAGGATATTGAACTAAAATGACACACAGGTCTTTGATCAATCCTAGACACTTTACCTGACTAGATTCAAATGAGAATAAGTCTTTTTAAGGCTTTGTAATGTCTAGGTTTAATTTCTCCATCACTGATTTGGGCATTAAGTTGTGAGAGGCCGTAGAATCCAACATTTCATTATGTTGAATTTTTTCATGGATACTAAGGCTAATGTAAAAAGGTGGAACTCCTCCTTCTAATGGTTTGCCATTAACATCTGGGCCAAATATGAGTTCTGGTTGGTCATCAAACAAGTTGACTGAATCCTCATTTTCAGCAATGTTTAAGATCTATTTTATCTGTGATTTATAAGTTTCATTCTTGATGAACTCTATTAAAGGGAATGAAATCTTTAGCTTTGCTATCTCTGTTCCCAAATTGAATGGCAAAGAAACATTTTCCGTTTGAAGGTTTTGAATTTTTGCAGCAGGGATTTGAGTAGGCTTATCTTCTTTTCCTTTATTGGGGATCTTCTTATGTGGATTTTCAAATGTGATGTTTTGAGATTTTTCCATTGGTTCCTTAAGGGGATTTGAAGTGGATGGTTAATCAATAGAAGGTTGATTAGAGGTTATATCTACAATTTTGGGGCTAGAAGGTTTTGGGTTTTCCCTAGGGAGAATTTGGAGGATTTTTGAAACAGGGGTTTCCTTTATTTTATTGGGCTGATTTTGTATTATTTTCTTGGTTTGGTCAAGGAGATCAACATTATTTTTTCTTCTTAGATTATACTGCTTATAAACTTCAAAGATGGCAGAATCACATCCCTGTTTATAATCAAATGATTCCCCAGGCTATATTTGTAATTGCTGCAGCATATATAGTTCCTGCTCATCTTGGGTTAGAAAAATAGTGTTCTCATCATTTATTCCCATTAGGTTAATTTGTGTATCTTGTTCTGGATCTTCAGGATGGGATGTCTCTGCATAATTTTCTTGAAAGGGAGGCCTAATGTTCTGATCTGGTCAATTTTTCCCAATGTTTTGGTTTTTTCTAAAATTTGGGTTTCTAACTTGAGGTGCTTGTTGGTTAACCCATTGAGGTTTTCTCTCCATATTCTCTATTATATCCATTAGTCTTTTCATACTTCTGGATAAACTATCTATTTTAATGTCAGATGTTGAAGTTTCATCCTTTGCAATTCCTCTCCTTTCATTTCTAACTCTAGCCCTTTTAGCTAACAAATTAGCTTCTACACTAACTGCTACACTTTTCATTTCTTCTAATGTTGGGGGTTTTCTTTCCCTAAGTTCATATGCCATATCTGTGTCAAAACCATCAGGGAAATTTGTTAATGCTAAGTCAGGTGGGGGTCTAAGGTTAACTAGGATTGCGTTATATATATTATTGAATCTAGTGCAGTAATCTTGAACAGTTTCATTAGGCCCTCTTCTAATATTCTCATATTCTGAAAGGATTTGTAAGGGATTAATTTTCTTTTCCCACCTATCAATAAAAAACCTTTGGAAATTTTCTAGGTCTACAATGTGGTTGGTAGGAAAGGCTTTAAACCAGTTCTTGACATCACCAGCCAAAGTTTGGGCAAAAAGTCTCATCTTGACATTAGCTTTATCTATTTCATGTAGTTAAAAAAATTTAGACATATTGTTTACATGTTGCTGGACAATGTAATGACCAGTAGCATCAAAAAATAAAATCTTACTTTGATAATATGCAGGCATAACATGAAGTTGGGCAGGTAAAACAAGAGGATCATATCTGTTTGCCATTGTTGTAAGTTGGGAGGGGCTGAGATGTGGGGTTGAGGTACTTGGAGATGATGCAATAGTGGATGAAGAACTAGGGATAGTAGATGATGAATAAGTAATGATAGGTTGGTGAGGGAGTGAAGGTATAAATGGTGGTGAAGAATGGACTTCAGAAACTTTTATTGTTGAAGTTGAAGGGAACAATGGTGAACTCAAAGTAGTGGATAATTGTTCATAAATCTCATTGGTCGTGGTAGTATTAATGGATGATTGTGGAGATTTCAGAATGTATTCATCAATTGATTTGTTGGCTTGTTGAATTTCAAGGTTTGCAATAAAATTAGGATCTAGAACTGTTTCGTTGATTGTATTTTTAGATTTTCTTTTAAATAATCAAAGATAAAATGGCACATCAAAGGGAAGTTCCTCTAAAAATAACCACTCATTAGGACATGAATTAGCTTTAACTAATGGTAATTGGCTAGCGTAACTTTCTTCTTTTTTATATTTTCTTGAAATTAGGTTGGGATTATCAATCATTGGGGCAGGGTTTGGATCTGGATTTACCCTAGTAAAATGAGTCTTCCTAGAATCCAAATTTCAAAATTTTGATTGTTTTTGTGAGATTGTTTCAAAATAACTTCTAACAAATGACTATAAGAGGCCCATAATGTAAATTTAGAATTTTCTTAAAGCTTTATTAGGACTGAGGATTTGATGGTCCCTACAATGGTCACCATTATGTTATCACTCAAAAATTTATCTAGAAGTTATTAGAAGAAACAAAATGACCAAGGTAACCAGAAACCAATTTTGAAAATTGGCTCTAGCCAACCTAGGCTCAGAGAGGGCTATCTCTATATGATTTAGCTTTGTTTGCTGGGATTTCAGGCTAGTTATGAATGTTCAGGGGGTTTTTGATTTGTATTCAAAATTGGATAGTGGGATCCTTAAAAAAGATGGATATAATGATGTCTTTAGACCATTGGGCTATGGAGTCAACAGAAGGGTAGTAGAACTGGATCAACTGACTAAAGGGAATGTTCAAAGGGCAAGCTAGCAGAGTAAAGTGTAGGTCTTTGGAATGGGGGGGGGGGGGGAAATGGTTTTAATCATAGTGAGCAAGAAATTAAGAATTCTCAAATCAGGATGTAAACGAGGAATGGAGGGTAATCGAAAGCAAAGGGCACTTAAGAATCCTTTGATCTAGGTTAGTAAGAAACAACTTAAACCAAGGAGAAATTAAAAATTCCTTAACTTGGATATCAGTAGAAAACATTTATATGCCTAACTGTTAAAACAGAGTGTAATCAAACAAATTCTGAGATATTGTTCCAATTATAGCATTCAGATTCAGAAATACATTAAAGATTGTGGAAAAATTTTAAGAAAGATAACAATAACAAAAGAGAATACTTGTCTGCACTTCGCTCAACACATGAATCCTGTGAAATATCTTATCTTAATTCATCAATCCAACTTGCTGGCTCAATCAATGATACAATAGCTTTATAGTATTTTGATCAAGAAGTCTTTAGAAATGTCTAAGAATCCACCCTACATACTTAGAATTGTGAAGTATTTATACAAAAATTATTACAAAATATCTCAAACTAACTTGAGATTTAATCTAGGAAATCAAAATATCTTCTTGCAAGAAGATAGAGACAACTATTGAACTACCTTCATGCTGTCCAATTTATTTTGGCGCTGTTGGCCTTTATGGTTTGGTTTTATCCCTCTAAATTTTGGAAGACAAACTTCCTTAGGATGAAATTTTGAGGAATTCTATGCTTCATTACCCTAAGAGAAGATAAATGCAAAAACGCAGAAAAGACTCATGCATGAATGAAGTATTCAACCACTTAGTTTGAGATGAGCTATCAACTAGAAGGGCTTTTTAGAAACATTCATTTACACCATAAGTCAATAAACTAGTAACAAACTAGAAAGATCTGTAATAGCACTCATCAACTTAATTGAAATCCTAAAGACTAATGCAACAACAAATGAAACAAACTACTCTACACTACTTAATTCAACTTCTAACTACTAATAAAAACTAAAAAGAAAATAAAGTAGAAAGAAACTACTCTGCACTAAAAGAAGCTATTCTACGTTAGTAAGAAAATGATAAAGACTGCATTATAAACAAGATTAGTAAATCGTTATGAACACTATGGAAGAAATGATGAATTTACAGTTTAATTATAAAAGAAAAAACAAAATGAAATGAAACCTTACTTAGTGTAGGGGCCCTCTGCAATTGATCAGGATATGAGTGCTTAATCAATCTCCAAAAATTGCATTTAGATATCCATAAAACACATGGTCTTCATATTAAAAACAGGAAATGAGTTTTTCAAAATTACAGAGCAGTAGTCTAAGCTTAATACATGGGAAAATTTGAACTGGTTCTATGTTTTTTACACAGGTATTTATAGAGAAATTATACAACTATTTATGGAGAAAAATAAGCTACAACAAAAAACACATAGCAAATAGGCACACAGAATTCTCTTCCTTGGCCGCAGGAGATATAAATCTAAGACGATGGCTGTTGGATTCGGTTGCACAGATGGTTGTTGGAGTCCATGGGTTCAGAAAGTTGTTTCGGATCCCATCACTGTGAAACGTGTACAAAACAGAGTCTTGTTTCCCTTTGGTCTCTACGTTTGACTTCTCCTTTGACTAGAGTCTTGTATCATCTTCCTTGTCAACTTGGGCTAGGTGAATAGGAAACAATCCACTTCATGATGTTTTCCAAGCTGCCCATGTAGTTATTTTCTCCTTCTGACACCTGGAACCTGTTAAAGCATGGAAGTAGCTGCGAAACAACCGATTAGCTGCAGAATAGGCTATGTTCCATAGCTAAAATACAAAATCTTATTCAAACAACAAAACATAAAAGTATATCATGTAAATCACTGAAATGTTATCCTTAAGGCAATGTATACTGGTTATTGATGATAGGGATGCATTTTCTTCATGGAAAATCAAAGAAAAGGGAGGGAAATAGTTGCTAAGGAAAGGGCAGTTTTGAGGCTCAACATACCTCCACTACAAAACCATTGCATGTCCCCATGCAATCAAAATTGTAAACTTCCTCCTCCTATTGCATTTGTTCTAATACTTCTACCAACACATCTAACTTCCTTTTCTTGCTTTTCTTTACATCGACTGCCATCCTTGGCTCCTCATGAGAAATATGTACTTGAGGTTAATAAGTGCCCTGTTCAGCTTCTTATTTTTCTTTTTCATCTTCCTATTCTTCTTGTGCCATAATCCCAAGTGTAGCATGGCGTTGTCATGAATAACTCTATCTAGCTTATTCTATTCCCTCAAGGTTTCATTTTCTTTTTGGATGTGCCTGTTCAAAAATTCTAGCTCATGGATCTCCTATTTGAGGGAGATAGTTAGAGTTTCTTGTGAGGTAACAGGTTGTTCTGGATAAGCTGAAGTCCCTAGGTCTACTGAGGCACTATTTTTCTCTAATGAATCTATGTAGTCATAGATTTGTTGTTGTACCAGATCAATGCAAGGAGAAGCTCTTCTTGGGCTGCCTTCAAAATTCCGTGGAGGAGAGTTCTATGGAATTTGTTTATATGGAATATTGTCAGGGGACTGAGCTAGAGTTTCTTCTTGTAAATTTATAAACTGGGCCTATTTTGATTTCATCTTCTTCACCTTTCCTCAGAGTCTAGAACTCCTCCTCAAGATTTGGAAACTTATGGTTTCTTCTTTGGTGTCCTTTTTCCTTTTTCCTTATTTTTCTTGATTTGTTCTTTGATCTTGGTTAGTCTTTCAGAGAGCAGTTTTTCATCCTCTTTAGGTGATGAAGGTTCAGGAATACCCATGTTGGTTTCTTCAAACCTTTCTTTCATTTTTCTCCTTTTCTTAGTTTGCTTTCTGATCTCTATTTTAGGAGCTATTTCTGCATCATCTTTTTGTGAGGAGCTTCCAATGCTGAAATTTCTCTTTTTACTCATTTTAGCATCACTTCCCTCAGATAAATGTGGAGCATCTTGGAATAAATTCCTTACCAAAAAGTCCTCCCATGTATCCCCTACACTTCTCAAATGAAATTCAACTAAAATCTTCACTAGTCCATGGTGATATAGAGTGGTTTCTATTGATTCAACTTTCTTTTGGACATTATATGCCATTCTTCTCAAAATATTCAAAAGGGAAAAGGGAAGATTGAGGGTTCCATCCTCTAGAAAATTCATTAACAATCGTATGTGGTAAACATACATAGACCTAAACCTCCCTTCACATGTAATAAATTTTTGCAGTATTAACAACATGCTACTCCATTTGTTTTTGAGTGCAGAAATTCGAATCCCTTTTCTAAAAACTGAAATGTCCATACCTGGGATTTTAAGAATCACTTTCCAGGATTCATCATGAAACTCTTTGTTCTTAAACTACCTTTATCCTAGCCTTGGGAGTTATGTTGCTTCTGCTATGAAGGACTCGGTAACTGCAAATTTGATGTCACCTATTTCTACTTCCATTCCATCAAATGACCTAACAAAGGATTTAGTGATTTCCTTATGGTAACCATTGAATTTTTCAATAAAACACAACCAACGAGCCTTCTGTAACATTCCCTTCAGCTGCGAATATCCCTCCATGTATTTTAGCCCTACTGGTTTAGTTCTAACAATAAGCCCCATATCCTCTGTCCTCAATTACCATTCAAAACTACTCTCATTGTCTGAGAAATGGAATGACTACGTATATGGTAATAAGAAGATTGTGTATACAAAAATAGGAAGACTGCATATACAAAAGCAGAATGATTATGGATATGGAAACAGGATGATAGGGTTAATGGGAACAGAATGGCCAGAAATAGAATCACTGTGAATATGAAACAAAACAACTGTATATACGGAATATATGGAAAAAAAGTAACTGTATACACAAAATGTATGGAAATAGAGTAACTGTATGCACAAAGTGGCTGTGTAAATATGAGAGAACAACTTAAGAGTTGGCATGTAATAATAAATAGTCAGGGTTTGAAGAGTCGTATATAGGTAGGTCATGTCATTAACCTGACTGTTAACAAATGTAGCTGTGGAGAACCGGTTAAGTATGAGTTGTGGAGTTTAAAGCAGAGATTAGTTATGAAGGAATCATTGGACCGTTTGTCATTGAAGGTGGAAGATATGGTGGAGAAATTGTGGTAGTCAAATCACATGATGATTAATCAAGGAGACATGTGATCATACATGTTATACAAGCTTATGTTTTTGAATTGCTTTTTGAAATAAATTTTTGTCTTTTATCTTTGGAACTTTTACCTTCCGCTTGCTAATATTTTGATTTTTTCTCCACAGGTGCTTTAGGCATGATTGGTCTTCAAAGTTGATTTTTCTTCAATCACCTGCATACAAGATTTTATTATGAATTGGACTCTTGTGCTTGGATTGATAAACAAACTGTTGCTGCAGAATCAGATTAGCTGCAGAACAGGATTAGCTACGAAACGAAATTAGCTACAAAACGTGGAAACATCTACAAAATGTGGAAACAGAGAGTAAAATATGACTTATGAATGAATGACATGGAAATGGTTATGTAAGTGAAAATAAGACAAGATGATAAATGAAAATGGAGATGAAAGAAATGATAGAAAAGGAAAAATTTATTGGTGAAATATGGCAATGGAAAGAAGTGAAGCTGTAAAAGTAAAATAGATTGAAATGAAATGAGACAATGAATTTTGTAGAATGCTAAATGACTGTGGCTTTTTTTCACCATTTTTTCAAAAAAGGAAATGGAAAATATAGGGTGTCAGAAACTTCTGATTTTCACCCTGTATTTTCTATATAAGCATACCAATCATTGATTGCTTTTCAACCTTATACTATATATATATCAATATATATATATATATATATAGTATATATATATATATATATATATATTAGTAATATTATTATTTTTATTTTTAGATAGGAAAACAAAGACTAAGTTGTGGAGAAGAAGGATTCTTCTTCACTAACTTCATTTCAGAATTTTTTTGGAAGACCTTGATGAACTCCTCCTTTGAAATTGATTTTTGATATATTTTCAATCTATGACCATTCACAAGAAGAGGAGTTTGAATTTAATCTATTGTCCTGATCCTCACTGCTCCATTATTGAAGACTTTTTCAATCTCATATGGCCCAAGCCAATGAGTTTGAAACTTCCCTTGAAGATCTTTAAACTTTGAATCAAATAATAGTGCCCACTCTCCCTCTTGAAACCTCTTGTCCTTGATGTATTTGTCATGCCATTTAGCTTTCTGTTGTTGGACTATACTAGTCCTTTGAAATGCTTCTTGCCTGTTTTCATCAAGTTCATTTAATTGCTCCAGTCTATGCTTTTGAGCCTTTGATAAATCCATTCCCAACTGGATTGCTTCTTGAAAGTTCTGATTTGGAACTCTAGCGGGAACAGGACTGTGTAAAGAAGGTTAGGAAGTTTAAGCTGCTCCATAGTTTGTCTACTCATGATGTTTATTTCTGCCCCTAAGTCAATCAATGTATTTTGAATTTCAATTCCATTTATATGTGTCTTGACAATTGGACTTCCTAGATCCACGTACTTCTGTGTGGCAATTTTTCCCATCATTATGTTTGCTATCTTTCCTACCAAGTGAATTCTTTTTGTTTCTTTTGATATTCTACCTAGTCTTTTAATGCTCAACTCCTTTATTGTCTTGGCTAGAATTGGAATTTATCTAATGGCTTGTAACAAAGGAATTTTGATACAAACATTCTTCAATTCATCTAGAAAATCATAGTTGGGCAACAAGATCTGTTTTTCTACTCCTCTATCAATTTTTAGTCTCTTAGGAAAAGAAGGTGTATAAGTAGATGTTGGTTGCTCAATGATAGGAGTTGTATTCACTGGTTTTTTTGTTTTCCTTCTTCAATGTTTTTGTTTTGGAGAGATGTTTCCTCAAAACTTTTATTGACTTTTATAGAATATTCCTCAAAAGTGTCTTGTTCTTGAATAACTACAGAAGGTATTTCCTTTTCTAATATCCTACTAGATCTTAGTTGAACATCATTAAGATCTAGTGGAGTAATCATGTATGTTGGAAATTGTTGTCCTTCTATCATGTAACTATTCTGAGGGTTTTTATTGTTGGGGTTTGGTAGTGGTTGAGCAGGTAGTTGATTTTGTTTCTACTGAAATGGCAGCAAGAGTTGAGGATTTTGACTTTGTTGTGGAAATGGCAATGAAAGTTGAGGGTTCTAATTTTGAAGTTGTGGTTTCTGATTTTTTTGTTGATTTTGTGGGGGAGGATAATTCTAATAGGATGGAGGATATTGATAATATTGATCAAATCTCCCATAAGGATTTTGTACCTATTGTGCCCATGGTTGAGATTGATACTGAGATTGAGGTTGAGGCCAATCTTACTGCCAAGAATTCTAGTTTGGTGGGGGTTGAAGATACATTGGATTGTTAAATCCTTGATTTTGTGGCCCCTGCCAAGGTCTTCTTGCAAAAAAACAAAGAGGTTCTGCAGAATTTGGGACTATTTCCTCTTGAAAGACAACCTTAAGACCTGAGATTGAAGGACAACCCTTGGTCTCATGACTTTCTGAACAAATCATACAAGTTTCTATAATTTTTACATCTAAAGGGCATTCCCTTAGAGCATGTTTCTTTTTGCATTTTGGGCAAAAAATGGCTAAAGCATCAACCTCTGTTTTCTGCTTGTTTTTAATTTTAAGGGTGTCTAGTTGCTGACTAAGGCTCTCTAGAATGTCAGCTTTAAACTCATCAAGCATATTGCCAATTTATGCCCTACTTACAGATACAGTTACAGATTTGTTTTCTCTAACAAGAGAAGGATATCTCAACTCTTTCCCTGTTTTAGATTTGCCTCTTGAGATATGAACACATAGTTCTCCTATGTCACTCAATGGAAGTTGAAAGATATCTCCCTTCCCCATCATGTTAAGGATATCTATCCACTCATCTCTAATGGATTTTAACTCTTCATCTAAATTGTTCATCTTTGCTCTTTTCAAATTATAGTTAAATCTCTCAATCAAATCTTGTAAGTTTTCATCCTCTCTTTGCATCATTTTGAACACCTTATCTTTATGATTGGTAGGAATACAATAATCCAAGTATCTATCCAAAAATGCCTTTTTCATGTCATTCCATGTTCTAATGGATTGAGTGACTAACCCCATGAACCGTTTTAAAGCAGCCCCTTTTAGTGTTGAAGGAAACAATTTGAGTTTTTGAGAGTCTTCTAGATAGTCATAAGTTCTGCACAAGACTTCAAACTCAAACAAAAATGTTTCAGGGTCCTCACTTCTCAACCCATATAAGTTTGGGAGGATAGATGGTGAGATGGTGATATATTTTTCATTGTGGTATGTGTTTCGTCATCCACTATAGGGAATCCAAAAGAGTTATCTACTTCCCTATTTCCTCTGCCTCCTCCATTATTACCTCTACCTTTCCCTCTACCCCCTCCTCCAAACAGTGAGAATTCTCCATCTTGTTCTTCCTCTGCCATTATAGTTTCTTCAGAGTCAGTATAGGGTTCAACCTACAAGGTTATTCCCTCCTCCTTTGGTCCTTCTATTAATGGATTATGGGAGAGAGTTTCTACTTCTTCTTCCTCACCAGGTATTCCTAATTCTTCAACTACAATAAGCTCTCCTATGGAGGTGAAAAAGGTTATCCCTGCTATTGGAGATTCAAAATTTTTCTCTCCTAGCACTATTTTGGTAGATGAAGTAGGAGAATCTTCTAATTGAGTTTCTGCCCCTTGAATTCTAGGAATCCTATGGCTGGGAGTGTGAGTCTGGGATGGATGTGTGTCTTTTCTAACTCTTGGTGGATAGGTGGTGTTGTAGGAATTGAACTTCTGCCCCTAGCTATAAATTTACCCCTAGCTATAAATCTACCCCTAGTGTCTCTTTCTCTATGCATGCCATTGTTTTGTTTTTGTTTTTGTTTTTTTTGAATGTAAGAGATAAGGCTACCTAGTTACACTTCCCTGGCAATGATGCCAAAATGTTTGGTCAATTTAGTGTCCTAAATTTCTCTACATAAATTATCAATCTGGGTATCATAAACTGATGAAGTGTAGTGAACTATATGTGCTAGATGACCCTCCTTACTTCACTATTTTTATATTTTATGTTGTTTTGGGGGGTTTTGGTCCTTTAGTCCCTAATTATTAACAATGTGACTGTCAACATCCAAAATCTAACTTCTATAAAGACTGCTAAGAATCTAAAAAGATGAGGACTAAAAGAGCTTAAGTAAGATTGGAAGCAAAGTTTAATCAAGAAATTAAAACAGAGTTTCTATTTCTTATTCATATCATTATCTCCAAATCATGAGCTACAAACTAAAAAGTAAAATTGCAACTACTGTCTATTCAATTACAAAATCAAGACTAAATGGAATACTGAAAACTAAAAGTGAAAATGAAAGTATTGTCTATTTTGTTAAAACTAAATGAAATAGTAAAACTGAAAATGAAATTGCAACTAAAAGTGAAGTGCTTAGTTACTTTGCCTCTCAATTTTGGAAGACAAACTTCCTTGGGATGACATTTTGAGTAATTCTGTACTTCATTACCCTAAGAGAAGATAAATGCAAAAACACAGAAAAGACTGATTGCATGAATGAAGTATTCAACCACTTAGTTTGAGATGAGTTATCAACTAGAAGGGCTTTTTAGAAACATTCATTTACACCATGAGTCAATAAACTAGTAACAAAATGGAAAGAACTGTAATAGCACTGATCAGCTTAATCGAAAGCCTAAATACTAATGAAACAACAAATGAAACAAACTACTCTACACTACTAAATTCAACTTCTAACTACTGTTAAAAACTAAAAAGAAATTAAAGTAGAAAGAAACTACTATGCACTGAAAGAAGCTATTATGTGTTAGTAAGAAAATGATAAAGACTGCATTATAAACAAGGTTAGTAAATGGCTATGAACACTATGGAAGAAATGATGAATTTACAGTTTAATTATAAAAGACAAAAAAAATGAAATGAAACTTTAGTCAGCGCAAGGGTCCTCAACAACTGATCAGGTTATGAGTTCTCAATAAATCTCTAGAAAACACTTTCAGATATCCATAAAACACACAATCTTCACATTAAAAATAGGAAATGAGTTTTTCAAAATTATAGAGCAGTAGTATGAGCTTAATACATGTGAAAATTCGAACTGGTTCTGTGTTCTTTACACAGGTATTTATAGAAAAAGTATACAACTATTTATGGAGAAAAATAAGCTACAACCAAAAACACGTAGTAGACAGGCACACAAAATTCTCTTGCTCGACTGTTGGAGACATAAATCTAAGATGATGGCTATTGGAGTCCATGGGTTTAGGAAGTTGTTTAAGATTCCTTCACTGCGAAACGTGTACAAAATAGAGTCTTGTTTTCCTTCGGTCTCTACATCCTTGTCAACTTGGGCTAGGTGAATAGGACACGATCCATGTCATGATGTTTTTCATGGTTCCCATGTAGTTATTTTCTCCTTCTAACACCTGGAACCTGTTAAAGCATGGAAGTAGCTGCGAAACAATCGATTATTTGCAGAATAGGCTGCATTCCATAGCTATTAGACAAAAACTTATTCAAATAGAAAAACATAAAAGTATAACATGAAAATCACTAAAATGTTCTCCTTAAGTCAATGTATACTAGTTATTGATGATAGGGATGCATTTTCTTCATGGAAAACCAAAGAAAAGGGAGGAAAAGAGTTGCTAAGGAAAAGGGTAGTTTTGAGGCTCAACACAATCTCATCACACCATGACTATCTGGGAAAATGCAAGGCTAGGTTAAAAGCCATTTTTATAACCCAGAAAAACCATGCCACCAACAACAAGAGAACCATAAACCAACATGCAAATCCATGCATGTCAAAACCAAATAGGAAATCACACATGCAATATGTTACTTGCAAGTATTCATGTTGAAGCTGCTTGATCCTATTCTTCCTTGCTCAATCTTTTCTTTCCTTCCCTTTCTTTGTCCTTCCTTTGCTTGCTTTTCCCTTCCTTGCTCCAAAGCTAGAATGCTCCAAGAAAACTCTAAGTGGCCAAGAGTGTGCGAGAGAGAGAATAATGAGAGAGCTCATGTTAAAATTATGAAACTATGGTTAGATTCCACTTTGGACAGCCCATGTGATGAAGATAATGATTTTAATGGATTCCTCTTTTCGGGAGGACCAAAATTGACCTAAAGATCACCTTATTTGGAAAAGAAGAATTCGGTTTTTGAATTTACTTATTTACTCATGTATATTGGATTAGGTTGGCCCTAAGCACATGTACAATTGGATAGATTGACCTCACCCCAAGTGGACCCTCATGGAAACCTGTAAATCTAAGAGACCTCAAGATCATTTGGACACATTGATCAATCCATCTTCTCTTTTCTTATTGTCTTGGTTCACATAGTTCTGACGGAGGAAAGGTCGAGCAAAAGCTATGAAACTATAGGTTTGAAGCTCACACACGTCAAGGGTTTCTGGGTCTTGAACGCTAGCTTATGACTAATATTTTTTGTCTCTGGATGTTGGGATAGTATGGTCTAGAGAGTGTTTGAGAAGTCTCAGTTGCTGGAACAAAGCGTTTAAGGGAGAGTCTGAAATATTAGGGTTTTTGTAGTTCAGTTTGGATCCCGGACGCACATAAAAAATGGTCTAGGGAGCATTTGGGCTACCTTAGACATTAGAACATTAGCTTTAAGGGAGTGTTTGATTTTCCATAGATAATCACATAGAAGCATGAAGAGAGTGTCCAGGGTTTGAGGTAGATTTGAGTATGTTGGTCCCTAGACATCCACACACAGTTCATCTGGGAGCATCTAGATTTGTCCCAGATGTAGTCATCCAGTTCTATAGAGAGCGTCCAGATCTATATTAGATGCTCACACCCAGTATCTCTACATGTTCCCTAGACCTAAAGATGAGTTATCAGTATGCGACATTGTTCAATATAGTGACAAAATATCCAACAATTGACTACAGTGAGTGACAACACATTACAGTCCTCAGAATTAGGGTTTTTTATTATAAGCATGATTAGGTTCATTTCATGGAGATCATAGTTGTTTTGTTGCATAAATAAATTTATGGATCATTGTACTCTCTTTTGTTGAATCATTTAATGATGATATAAGAAGAATAATAATTTGCAAGGGTTTTCTCCATAGTCAGTTTTGCCCTAGTCTTGGACCAATCTTGGTGTCTCTATGTGTGCATTCTTTTCTTCTATTATTCCTTTATGTTCCGCTACATAGATGATGATTACATTTTTCTTTCTACATAGTTTTATATGTTGATGAATAATAATGTAAATCTGAATAATGTTATAATGTTATGGGGTGAACTTAATATGTTAATGGAGAAATGTAGTTATCTAAGAATAGAACAATGTTTCCCTATGAAAAATTAACACGGTTTCATAGTTGGGCTAAAGAAAAGCCATGGAGATCACCCCAATGATGACATCTTTGATGGAAGAAGAAAGAGGATGGTGGAGACCTAAAATAATTCTAGGGTTTGAAGAAAACACTAGGAAACTTATTGGGATTAAGGTTTGAGAGAAACCCTAGTTTATGGAAAAGACACGAGATATAGCATGGTCAAAGGAGGCTCAAGCACTTGAGAGAGATTTGATGAAGCCCTAGATGGGATAATCCCTAGTAGGCATGATTGGTTGATTAAAGTTAATAATTTTATGTAGACAATGGATGGTGATGGTAGGTTCTAGAGGGAGAGGATCACTTCTCATTGAAGATAAGTATTTATTGACTTATGATGTTCTTACTTTCATTTAGACTTATGGATCTGATTATTATGTTTATTGATAATAAGTTTGTCTTTCAGATTAATCACACTGTAGATATTTGGTCGACGTTTCAAACCAACTAATGTGGTTCATCCTTAGGACAAATGGTGAAAAAATCAAGCTTCACAAAGGTTTAAATAGTAGAGAAGCATCTTTGCCCAGAATTAGCCATTAGGAACTAGTCGTTAGGAAAAGGTTGATAAGAATTAGTTTAGGAAATATAATATTAAATTATTTATTAATTGTTTAATTACAATTTCAAGGTTCATATGTATTAAATACGTGTTTATAATGATCTATATATATATATATATTAAATTAATGGGATAATAATTTATTTATTAATAATTTCTTTTAATATCAATTGTTAAAGTCTAAAATAAATATAAGAAGTGTTTGCTACATAGCCATAATTAGTAAACCATGGAATAAAGAAACAAAATAGGAAAAGAAAAGAGAATGATATTAATAAAGTAATTTATTAATGATAAAATAGAAACTTATAATAGAATTAAAGAAAAAGGCTCAAACATAGTTCTAAATATAATAATTAATTATTAAACTCTGAAGGTAGAAAAAAACAAAAAAAATCTATCTCTCTTCTCTCTCTCTCTCTCTCTCTCTATATATATATATAAGAATAAAGTTAGAAAGGAAACTATGATTCAAGAAATGAAAGAAGGAAGATGAATAAAAAAAATATAATAGAAGAGAGAGAAATGAACATAGAAAAAAAAATATGAAAAAGAAAAAATAATAGTCAAGAGGAGAGGGCAGGAATCTGACTCTTGCTTAATTTCCAACCATTATGTTTATTGTTTGTACTTCTTGCATATGTATTTGAGTGTATGGATGCTTCTAACCTCCTTGATGAGATGTGATGGGTGAGTCCTTCTTGATGATCATTTGAAATGCAAGAAGGATGACTAGAGCTGGAAAAGGTAAAGAGGCACTATATGAAAAGATGACAAAGTACTTCAAGCTGCCTATGTCCAATGAAAAGGTGCATACATATTTGAATACCACAAGGTATGCATGATATGTTTTATTTCAACACTAACATTGATGGCTAGGTAAGTCTTAGGGTATGATGAGAATGTCTCTTTAATGTCTCATACATGCATATGAAAGAAACTTGGATTTATGTCTCCTATGATGAAATGATGCACCTGGTGTTGAACATTTTGATTTATTGAAGTCTATGAGGCTATCTAATGTTGATACATTGATATACTTGATGTTTGGCTAACATCTAGCTATTGGATATCTTGATCCTATAAATAAGGATAACATCTTGACTCTATTAGATGATATTCTTGATACTTGTTGTGCATAAGGCATGATGGATTTCACATAAAAGGTTAGCTCATTAATTCTTATACATGATACTGTTGATAATGCTTATGATAAGCATGATAAAAGCTAATGGAAATAGAGATTATCACTCATTGTTTTCGTAAAATTTTATTGAATGACCTAAATTGATCATATTGATCATGATAAGCATGGTAACCTTGATGTTAGAGGTATAACTATGAGATTCATATTCTTGATCTCTTATTACCTGTGGTAATGTCTTGATGGGATATGGTTAAATTGAATGCCCTAACCTGATGGAGGGACTTTATTGAAAAGTGTTATGTTCATGATATGATGTCACATATGCTTGCTGCCCTAATATTTCAAGTATAACTCTTGACAAAAGACTAATGACATGATGTTCATGACCATGATCTAACAGATCTATTGTTACATGACTCTAGTAGAAGATAGGTTGATGACATGAATGGAGATAAGCAAAGGATATTCCTAGTCAAAAGGATAATATCTTCTCAAGATCCTTACTCACATCATTATTTGCATTATGTACTATTGAAGAAAATTTTGTAAGACCCTCCTCCCACGTCTACCCAAGTAACCAACCAATTGGGGTAAACATGTGATGAGAGGCTACTATTATTGGATTCGACCTCCTATGTGACCTTAAGGAAGTGGAATTGACAAAAACATAATACAAAGACATTCAACATCAACTTTAGGACCCTCAGGAACCAATCCAACACTTTAGACAACTTGTCCTTGGGTCCCACTAAGATTTGGGACAACTTAGGCCTTAGTCTCTCTCATGCTATAAACATGAAAACGTCCAAAAACCTAGAGTTTCTCTCACAAGCTTGTCTGCCAGTGTCTAGAGACTCATTTTTCCAGTTTTGTGCCAACATCCCTAGGATTTGAGCCACTTTTTCAGGCCTAGAGCCAAGGTCACTGCCCATAATGGAATGACAACTTCAGATCAATAAAATAATAGGGAAAAAATTATGCAAAATAAATAAGTTAAATAAGACCTTAACCAGACCCCTAGTAGTCATGACAAGAATTTCGTCAAACATATCATAAACATGTAACCTACAGGTGTACACAACAAAATTAAGTGTAAGGATATCGTACTTATATGAGAATTGCTACATACCATTTTTCCCTTATGTCATTTACTGGATTATCATCTATTAGGTCATTGATCCATTATCCATTCATTTACAAGGAAAAACATGTTGAGAGCCATACATAGTTGCTGTCATAAAACATACATATAACCAACATAATAAAACTAGAAATACCATGAATATATCAGCCATAAAATCCACATTTACATTAGTACATTTACACATGAAAACCAAGGGAATGGATGTATCATTAATGAATGCAATAAACCAACTAGAGATGGGACTACCATGTTCCACCCAACCATAGATTTCCTGAGCCAAGTCTCTCTTCAGCCAATCACCCCCATGCCATATTCCAAGCATGAATGTGGGACTTATAGAACACACCAAAACACCAAACAAGCATGGATGCCATAGGAGTCCTCCACCTACACTGTGAGTAATTTGAATGCCTCCTAGTCTCTCAGGCTTTATCATAATCCATAGTATGATCCAGGGATTACTAGGCCCTACACCGAGACACACTCTCCAAGCTCTACCATACATCCCATCTTGGGACTAATTGGCCCAATGGAGATAAATTCACCTCTTGGCTTTATCATATATCTTGTCATTCACTAACAATGATTCCTAGGCTACTGAGGCACACAATCCTAGATTTACTGCAAACCACAGTCTGGCTCAGGGGTCACCAGGCTAGTGGCTTTACCATGATCCACAGTCTGGTTTAGGGACCACTAGGCCATGTGTTTGTCATTCAGAGATCCACCCACTCAACTTCGAATCCATCCGGCCATCCCAGGTCAACTAAATATGAGAACCCGTCTCATCAAAGCTATTAAGAAATGTTAAGGCTAGGATGAGGAACACTGTCACATCTGGAAAGACCCATTCCATGAGAGAAAGGAACCACATGCAATACCATGCATGCCAAATCTAGCAAGGAAAATAAACATGCAAGTTGATACCTACAACGAAGCCTGTTGTAGCTGCTTGATCCTACCTTTCCCCACTTGATCTTTTCTTCCTCTTGCCTTCTTTTACTTGCTTTCTCCAAAGCCAAAGTGCTCCAAGAAACTCTAAGTGTCCAAGAGAGAGAGAGAGAGAGAGAGAGAGAGAGAGAGAATAATGAGAGAGCTCCAAAATGCAACTGACGAAAGGTTACACTAACCAAGCTTGCCCATTGATCCTCATAAGCCTTTTTATCAACAAAGCCTCTATTTTCTTCAATTTCCATTATTTCCCTTCATTTTTCTCCGCACATGTAACCTGTGACCTTTAACCTTCCTTTTCTCCTAATTTCTATTATTTTCATAAATAAATGTGCCAAAAATGCCATTTTGCCTTTCCAAAGCCTTAGCCATTGCCTTTGCCAATTTCCTTAGCCATAAACAACCAAATGAACACCCCTAGGATTTCTTGCCCAACATTTAGCTTGGAATGCATGTCCCATTAAAAATGGTCTTATATATTTTTACATGAGTTTTTTTAACCAAGGCTGTTACAGAACCCTCCCCCTTGGGGGAACACCATCATCGATGTTCAATGACACCTATAACCAACAAGATTGCTGAAAACAAAACTTACTACCCATGGAGTTATATAACACAACTCATTGTAGTATTTACAATGACCATCTGCTAAAACATGACAAACATACCATTTACTAGAGCTTTATAACAAACCTTATTACTGTATTTACAATAACCACATATACACATATTCACATCTGCTAAACCATCAAAGAAGAGAATATGATGCCCGTATTAATCAACAAGGGAATCCAGAGGCTCACACCTCCACCCTCAAAGTAATACCAAGATTCACTTCCATCCCAGGAAGTCCAGAATCCATTGCAAAGTCAAAGCTGCATCCAATGTCTAGCTCTACAACCTTGTGCCACTTGTCCTTTCAGTGAACAGTTATCGACTCATTTTTCTAAGGTGCACTTCTAATGTGCATCTGTTTCCATCTAGCAATTCTAATGACCAAAATAAACATATGCACAACCTTCCCTTCTTTGCTACATAGTCCCTTGGGAATCCGGTCACCCCTTTTGTGCAATCACTCACCTTCTGAGTTCTGTTGGCACCCCCATCGCGAGAGTCCATCCCTTGTCAAGGCTTCCTCGCATCGAAAGATACAAAAAGCAAAGCATATCTCTGCTTGAAAACCATCATACTGGTCATAGCATTCTCATGGAAATAAATGGACACTATTGGGTACTAGTGTCCCACAATGGTCGTGCTCTTGAAGTGATTTACTAGCATACTAGTGCATGTTCTAATTTCTTTCACTACTACTACTAATTCTTGTAGTCAATTTCAACCCCCCAAACGGGTATATTCATGCTTCCTGTACCAAGAACATAACTTCCATTAGATTTAAAATAAATTGAAATAAATTCATATCATACCTCATTGTTATCTCGTCAATAAGGTACACTTGCAATTCTATTCGCTTCCTACAACAACAAGTCAAACTAACTATTTGATCAAAACATCATGCATAAACATATCACATTTGGTTAGCTCAAAGCACAACCATCATAGATCAACATCATAAATTACATGTAACCATAATAGACCATAATCATAGATCACATATCATCATCATATACCATAATCATAAATCACATGCATGATCAAACTGAAATAAAATGTTGATACTTCTCCTTTCATCAATCCTTAGATTCTACCTTTTTCTTTATTTCGTACACACTCCGGATCGGTTGCCACACCAGACAAATACCTAGTGCATTCTCCTAAACCATGTGCATGTACATATAGTGTGCATCACACACATACACTCACACACTGCATACAACACTATGCAATACATGCACCTACACCCGACATAGAACACATACACCTACACTCGATGTACAATACAACACAAATACGTACATAGAGTGCAAAACAATGAATTCATATGTCACGGTACCATGACCACGCAATGCACATACATAGTACCGCATGCTCGCAACACAACATGTATGACATGTATTCAATCCCACACGTACACCAATACCACATGTACAAAGCACCACTTGCACAACATGTGGTTAACATCACATGTACACGACACCACCTACATAATGTGTACACAATGCCTCATGTACAGTACACCATTGTACACCATGTACACAATACCACGCACACGACAGGTACACAATATGACATGTACATAACGCCACATGCACGACATGTACACAACACCACCTGCACACAACACCATATGCAATATTCGCACAACACTATCTATACCATCCTATACATAACACTGCATAAACAACATGTACACACACTATATATACAAAACACTACATGTAGACACATGATAGATTCAACATGTACAACATATACAACATGTGCACAATAGTGGTGCCACACATCCAAAACTACACTATCCTTACCAAGAAACCTTGCTTCCAGTGTCTTTTCCATGCTTATCCTAGCATGTCGTAGACCACACTACTTTTTTGCTGATGTATTCCTTGGTATCACCTATCCATAACAAAAGCATAGGCATAATACAAGAATACAATATAAATTCATATTCACATGATATTGACCTCATATATCTATCATGATTAATCTTCCCACTTGATTCCTCATAGCTAGGAAATTCTTCATGCCATTCACCTGCATAGGCAATCATTCTTCCACAATAACGATTCTTGATTATCTGCTAGACAATGACATAGATACATTGATAAATACATACATAAACATAAGCATTAGCATAAAAAATCATGATCTTGTCGAACAATATGCATACATACATATATATATACACATAAAATGTTATTGTTAATAATCATGATCCATGATGACCCTGTCAAACATGGCATACATACACACCTACATGTATACATATATAAACATTAGCATAATCATGATCATAACATAATTACCAAATATCAAGGTCAAGGTTTAAGAGAAATTCCTTTATTCATGCAACACATGCGCAACATTACGAATAGTTGTTCCCAACATAGCCAAGGCATTTGACGCCTCAGATCCATTTACTTTACCTTTTTGGTTACCTTTCTCATGACTTTACTAACACTTTCCATTTACTACAATGGACCCAACCAATCCAACCGACTGCCATAGCCTTACCTTCCTATGTGCTTACTCATGCACTGAGCTTCATCTGTGTCTTACATTACCTATTGGGTACCACAAAACTCTCCCCAAGATCCATTAACTTTCCTCTTTTCTAACCAATTCCTAAGACTTAAAACAATAAAAGGTAATAACAAAAACAACAACAAGAATACCATGAAAACCAAAATCAATACAACACCACAGCAAAGTGGCATATATATGCACCAGACCCAATGAAAATCGTAAATCAAGTGCAAAAATCACAAAAGACCAAAACTACAAGACAAAGAATATACGCCATGACTCAATCCCCATGGTTCCCAAGGAAAACTTGACCTGAGCCTTCTTTGAGATTTCATGGCAATCTCTCTTGTCATGCAACAACCTGAATCATGTTGTCATTAACACATAAATATTAGTGCATAAATAAACATAATAATACATCAGTTACCTCATCTTGTTGAGCCAAGCATGTTGCTTTCAACTAAACACATCCACACCATCTTTGAAGGGACTCCAATCTTTTGACAAATCCACCTATAAGTACATGTTCATGAATATAGCGTGTATCCACATAATGTCCGACAACATTAAGGTTAAGAAGAACTCTTGTAGGAAAAGCACTCACTTGTTTGGAATTAGGGTTTCCAAACATAGCCAAAGGAATTCTTTCCCAATTCCTTTCTTTGACCTTTTCCTTCCTACAATTGAGTGTTACTATGCACTGTCACATCACCTTATTGTTAGTGATATAAACAAATCAACTATTACCTTGTCAGGCTAATACTAGCATGCTTCCTGCAATTGCTCACACATGTCAACCACATGTTCCAAATATCAAGACAATCATATCTATCAATTTGAAAAAAAAATTTAGTAGGACTAACAATCATGCCATAATCCATAGTCAACTCACAGTCATTAGACATAATGCTACAAGTACCACCTACTTACATGCAAGTACATATCAATTGTCTCTACACATATGTATTAGTGCAATCATCTTAAAGCAGGATCATTTATTCATGCAACCCTATAGACTCATACCCATATCATGCAATTAATCAAACATTCAAGCAAGCTATGAATGTACCACATTAGATAAATCAACCAGACAACATAATAGGCACCAAACACTCAAACACCAAATAAGCGACATAATCAACAATAAAACACCCAATATACTGCATAAAAAAACTCTGTAGAAATTTGAATAATATAACACTTATTCACAGAGATTATCCCGATTATACACTATTTGTGGAATGCATGCATAATACATAACCTCCTCTACCATTGATCATCAATTTGCGGAATTAAAAAAAAACAATCGCATCGCACATTGAAACATAAATCAAATATCAACATAATGAATGGGGAAAGCATGCAGCTGAAAACCCCACTATCTTATATATAATGACAAAGAACATGTAACAATAAAAGTAAACTACTCCAAAATACTCAGTATATCCCAACATGCTACACACAAACTAGCTCAGATCTGAACAAGTCACGGGTTCAAATCTCCTCCACTGTTTTCCTGCCTCTACTGCGCAATCCAAGTTGAGAATAGATGAGATCCAAGTTAGAAATCCCTTTGGCTTGTACTGCGCAATCCTCATTGGCAATCTCAATCAATGATTGTGCAAATCTCATGCACAGCTATAGTCACAATTGATAGTAGTCTCACCCTTTCACCCACCTCTAACACTTATCTCCACTAAACTGTCCATGCACTAAGTTAATTGATGTATTCTTTACTTGATTTATGAGTTAATAATTAGTGAATTAATTAATAATTAATTCACACCACTCATCACTAGTGTATTTGTCAGTTAGACTAAATACAACTAGTTCAACTAAGTCAAAGTGAACACAACTCCATCAACTCCTCAATCAACTCCACCAAACTCAATCACTTGAGTTCTAACTGAAGTCCATCATGCAATAGCTCAAATAACCCATAGGAAAAGCATATTTCCTTCTGGTAGTTGCATGTGCCACATCCATAGCTCGAACTGAAGTGCTTCAAGAGGATAAGATAATGTTTATAGTCCAAATATTATTAAGAGCTAATAATATTCGACTGTTCTATTTTTTGACTGGCAGTCTAAAAATAGACTTCGCCCATATGTCTAAAAATAGAAGTCCATCTAATTTTACCAACATGACCAATCATCCATAAATAGCATCTGCAACTCATAGACCATGATCCATATGTCTAAAAATAGATTTTGCGCCAAAAATAGCCTGCGGGCCCACTTAGTGAAGGCGACTTATTTTCAATAAGCTCCATCATCTTGTCGCATTTTCAATAGGTGTGGACTGAACCTGAAGGCAAGGGGAAGACTGGCACATCCTGTGATGGCAACGGAATTATTTTCATGCCTGTACTTTGACCTCATGCCTAACTGCCTGTTGTGTCACTCGTTTTCCTGACATCTACTTGGATCTTGGTTTCTTGGAGTTGCAACTCCCGAAGATCCTTCTAGACTCCTCCCAATGTTTGTATGTACTGTTGCTCCAACTAAAACAGTACTTTTTTTGTGGCGTCCTTGACATTATGACCAATTTCATCTTGATCGCTCTCTATGAGCACCATGGGATCAACCTGTGTATTCTAATCCTCCTCCTTCTTCCTCATCCATCTTGTTGTTCCAATTCTTGCCTTTTCAGAATGAAGGGGGTGCACTACCCTTCCTCACTTCCATCACCTTGCCATGTAAGCTCATCAGTTTTAGTTTCTGATGAAGGTGACTTGTCACCATTCCGGGTCTCACACTTCTTCTACTATGCCTTTTCCTTGGCAGCGCGTTCCTTCTCAACTTGAGCCTTCTCTGTAACATCCTTCTTTTTCTATGCGACCAGGTTCTGCATGGCATACTTAGCCACCTCCTTCCTCTTCTTCACGGCAGCACTCTCAGCACCTGTGCTTGGCCCAATAGCTAGATCTGAAGGAGTGCACCACTCTACTGGCCATCACACTACTACTTCCTGCACATCGGTCTTTGTTACCAAATAGGGCAAGTCATGCCACTAAGCCAGATCCTTCCGCGCTTGGATGTATACTCAGTGGAAGTTAGCCTTGAACACTACGTAGGTTGACAGCTGCATGTACAAGGTTGGGGACAACCTTGGGCGTTGGTTAACTCTCATGCGGAGACTTGCTTCCATCAGTACCCAAAAATCTTTGTCTTTGTGATTCATGCGGGATCCTTTGTAGCCCATAGTGATGTAAACTATGTTTCTTCTGGTAATCCTTCTTCCAGTGGAGGAAACTGGATATCCTCCAGTAGTTCCCGCACAACCAACATAATGGAGAGAAGCAACCAAGCGTATTGAAACAACTTGGTTTCATCCTGGGCCTTGCGGAAATTTGTGAGGAATTCTTGGCATAGGTACCTGGACTAATTGAAAAATACACCCTTTCACACATCGAGTTCCTAGAGACACTATGGGCATCGAAACTTCATCCGTGTGGCATTTCCTCATCACCTTTCTGGCCAATATCTACACCGCCAACTGAACTGTGGGGTCTGAGATGGAAAAAATGGAATACCTGCGTGACTTTTTCACAAGTTCAAATTCTTTTTCCCACGTTTTTCCGCCAAACTCATTGGCCTGGTTCAGACCTTCATGAGGTAGGTGTGTAATACTGTGAATCAACATGTCAATGATGGTGATAGGCCCTCCTATCCATAAACACCCATCATGCACCAAAGTGAGTAGTTGGCGTATGAAAATTGTGCTAATGGGCATGCGGTGGTAATGTGGCACCCATAGCAAGTTGACAAATCCTGATTTCTCAACATCGTGAGCCCATTCCTCTACTTCCATCATGGTAACACCTGTTTCCTCATAGTATGCTCTCTTCATGTATTTTTCAGTCGCTAAGTGAGGGAACTTAGCGTGATCCATGAGGTCCCGATCCTTCATCTTCAATAGCGGGACTCGCGCGAGCCACAGACCTTCAAAGGGCACCTGCTCAGGTAGTAGAGGCGTAGAGATGGTGAATTTTACTGAGTCTGGGTCTTTAGTGATATTAACCTTCCCCTTTCTCAGAGGGATATACTTAAGTAGATTTGTTATAAGTTATGCTCCTATGCAGGTTTTAATCCCTTACAGAAATTACCTGCATACGAATTCTAAGAATAGAAAATAAACAATGCGAGAGCATAACACATAAAACACATATACACAGAGATTTCCCCTGGATCCCAAAATCGAGACTACCAGCTTGATTTTCTATTATGTTCCTTTCAATGTTACAATGCATATATATACATGTCGAAACATCCAATACCATGGACCGAAAACCATCATGCCCAAAACCATGTGCGAAAACCATGCACAAAACCATAGGTAGGTTTGCCCCCCTAATATAGGGTCCAAAAACAATTTCCCTGGGGTGCTGCCCCGGCCCCCTCAAACCGCCCATGCCCCCCTAGATGTGTAATCACCATGACAAAGGGGGGGCTCCGCCCCCCCCTAACCCCCTGGTAGACTAGGTGGGCTAGTCGTGGAAAGAATATAACACAACCCAACATTCTCCCACTTGTTGTTTTCTTTCCACAGGGGGCCATAGGAGAGCTTTAGCCATTTATCCAACCCTGCAATGTCCATTTCTTCTCTACACCAAGATAACTTCTCAGAGCTCACATATTTTTCCAATGCATCTACAGTATTCTTGAAAGTGTCCACCTTTACTAGCAACACCATTTTGTCTTCTATCATATCCCTCACAAAGTGATACTGAACATCAATGTGCTTTGTATTTGAATGATAAGTAGGGTTCTTTGCCAAGAAAATTACACTTTGGTTGTCACATTCTATCCTTATAGCTCCCTGTACTAACCCCATACTTGAACACAATCTCCCCAACCAAACTGCTTCCTTGCTTGCATGAGTGGTTGCCATGTATTCTTCCTTTGTAATTAATAGTGCCACTGTAGATTGTTTCTTACTCATCCAACTAACTGCACCTCCAAATAGCTTAAACACATACCCACTTGTATATCTTCTTTGATCCAAATCTCCAACCCAGTCTGCATCAACAAAGCCACGAATATCCAAAACTTTGTCCAATCCTAGTCTTCCTTTGTAGCAGAAACCATAATCGCTAGTGACACGCAAATACCTGAAAACCCACTTCACTGTTGTCCAGTGCACCTTCCCTGGTTTTGACATAAACCTGCTCAATACTGCCACTACATGTGCAATTTCGAGTCTAGTACAGACCATCACATACATCAAGCTACAGACTGCACTTGCATATAGAACACGGGACATGTCCTCTTCCTCTTCTTTTGTCTTGGGACACTGTTCAACAGATAACTTCACACCTATAGGAATAGGAAACTTCACCGGTTTACTATCCTTCATATTAACCCTCTGCAGTATTGTCTCGAGATACTTCCTCTAGTTTAACCAGAGCTTCCTCTTTGCCCGATCTCTTTTAATTTCCATGTCCAAAATATAGTTTCTAGCACCAAGATCTTTCATGTCGAATTTGGAGTACAATTGGGTCTTCAAATCCTGGATAATTTCTTTGTCATTTCCAACCAACAACATATCATCCACATACAAGACCAAATAAATAGCATGGTCACCAATTAATTTAAAATACACACAGTAATCTGCTTTGCTTCTGGTGAAGCCCAGTCCCTGTATAAATGTATCAATTTTTTGATAGCACATGCTTGGTGATTATTTTAACCCATACATAGACTTATTTAACTTGCATACCAGTTCTTTCTTACCCTTCACAACAAATCCTTCAAGTTGCATCATGTAGATCTCCTCTTCCAGATCCCTGTGAAGAAATGTTTTCTTCACATCCACCTGTTCTACCTCAAAATCAAAAGCAACAACAACAGATAAAAGTAGTCTAATAGAAGCTATCTTGGCAACAGGATAAAAAATATCACCAAAATCAATTCCCAGCACCTCGGAATAACATTTTCTACCAAACAAGCTTTGTATTTCTCCACCTTTTCTTTTGCATTTTTCTTTTTCTTGAACACCCATTTGTTTCCAATGGGTTTCCTTCTAGCCGGCAACACCACCAAATCCCAAGCCTCATTTTTGTACATATGAATCACATTCAAATACCCTCAGATGTGAAAGAGACGATTTCTTACCAGTGCATACCTCTTGTGGAGTCTTGTCCTCCAACGTTGATGAAGGTGATCCGTTGACCAAGTAACATGTTGTCTCCACCGCCCCTACCCAGAATTTTTGTCCTAACCTGACACCACTAAGCATGCTTCTTTCCCTTTCCATCAACATCTTGTTCATTCTTTCTGCAGCTCCATTTTTCTCAGGTGTGTATGGACTAGTCTTATTTCGTTCTATACGACACTTCTTATATAATTCTTCAAATTCCTTTTTGCATAACTCTCCACTATTATTTGTCCTCAGCACCTTTATCTTATTCTCTGTCTGGTTTTCCACCAAAGCCTTAAATTCTTTAAACCTGTCAAAGACTTCACATTTCTTCTTGAGGAAATATATCTATGTATTCCTTGAGAAGTCATCTATAAATGATACATAGTACATAGACTTACCTAGTGATGGAACCTTCATAGGCTCAAACACATCACTGTGCACAGGCTCTAATATATGTTTCACCCTCTTACCATCAGAGGGGAAACTCACCCGATTCGGCTTCCCATATACACAATTTTCATAGAAATAAAAATCCAAAGAGCTATTAGTCATACCTTCTACCATACCTTTACCATGAAGTATTCAAAGGCCCTTCTCTCCAATATGCCCAAGCCTTTGATGCCATAGAATGGTCTTTTCTCCAGAGACCACTAGAGTTTCTACTCCACTTTCAGGAACCACATAACTATTTCACCCATCAACAACAGTGCTACCTTGTAGCTTGTACAGAGTTCCAATCCAAACTCCCTGCATCAATACCAGTGCTCCCTGAACCATCTTGCAGGTATCCTTCTTGAACATTGTTTTTACACCTGCATCATCCAGCTTGCTTACAGAAATCATATTTCTGGCTAATGCAAGAATATGAAAAAAACCTGGAAGTGTTCTAATCCTTCCACCTTGCAACTTCAACTTCAACTTCACCTTTCCGTGACCAATGATTCTAGCCTTCCTGTCATCCCCCAAGAAGACATCACCACCATCATATTTCTCATACTCGTAGAACCACTCTCTACGGGGAGTAAAGTGAAAGGATGCACCTGAGTCAATAAACCATGCCTCATGATCTACATGTGTACTTGAAGAAGCCAAGTACACATCCTCACCTTCATCTGAGGTGGTTTTCGCCTCTGCAGAAGGAGCATCATCAGATCCCTTTCCTTTATCAGGAGATTTAGATTTACAGTCCCTTTTGTAGTGCCCTTCCTTTTCGCATTTACAGCACACCTTTACAAGTTTTCCTAGAGATTTAGATGTCCCTCTAAATTTAGATCTCCCACTTGATGACTTATTTTTGTTTCTATTCTGGGACCATCCTCATACAGACAAGGCATCACCATTCTAGCTCTCCATATTTTTCTGTCTCATCTCCTTCTTCAGTAAGGATGAGACTATTTCATCAAACTGCAAGGTAGTTGCATTGCTACCTATTGCAATAACCAGACTATCACACGAATCTGGTAGAGAACACAACAAACAGATGCCCTTATCTTCATCTGAAATTTTAATATAAACAGATAATAACCGACTTACCACAATATTAAATGTGTTCATATTCTCTGTCACCAAGTCTCCATCTTTCATCCTCAGATTATGTTAGTGTCAATCAGTTCAGCCTGTCACCAGTGATCAAATATGCTCTTACAAGGTGTTGTTAGGGTGTGAAGTCAAATTTTTGTCGTTTCAATGAATCTTCAAATAAAAATTTGGTCATTAGTTGTTGTTTCTAGGTCACTGCTACTCCCTTCACTTAATCATGGTCTTCATCACTCATCATGGTCATTGTCTTCTTCGAGGTATCATAACTTCATTTAAGTGTCTTGGTCCATGAAATAGTTGAATTCCTCATTTTAGGTCATGGTCTAGGGTTTCACTCCATGTGTCATCATGATACCATATGTTTCCAAAAGCATGTCCATCATGTGATTAAGTGGGTAAAGGGAGTTAGTAGCTTAGGAAAATAAAAATAGAGGTAACGGTAATGTTTTATTTCAAATAAGACAATGTTGCAGTACACACCTCGCCTCATCATTCCTCATAGGGACATGTTTGATTCAAAATATGTTTCTGACAAAATGGAGAATCATTTTACAAAAGTGAAAGAGGTTTTTGTCCATTACAGTCCAAGGAAGAAAAATGTCTTTCCTCTTCTGCATAGGTGTTATGATTTGAAATAAATGCCCCAAATACACTTGTTATAGGAGTTGCTACACTTCTGGAGAGCTTGATTTCAAGACAATTTTTCGGGGGTTTGGAGCAGGTTTTGGGAGTGCTTGAGGACTTTATCGTGTAGACGACATCTTAATATTTCCAATGGTACCTTTATCTTGTAATTTGGATTAGTGTAAGGCATCCAAAAGTAATATACAAGTTGGCGCTACGCTCTTGTCAGAGAAACCCTGAGTTTTTTGAGTGACCTTGGGAAAATAAAATTTTCTCCCTCATGGAGTGTTCAAATTACATGCTTGAGGTATCCATCTTAGAATACTTCAATATACTTCCAACGAGCTATAAAGCTCTCAATTTGGAGCAATTTAAGGCCTCCAAATGTGGTTTGGAAGATGGTGTTGTGCTTCTATGAACTGCGCTGCGCTTTGGCCCTGCGCGTAGGAACACTGCGTTGCATGCAGGACAGAGTGCCCCGAAATTCATAAAAACTCTCATAAACTTAATTTTTTCACTTGAAAGCTTGATTTCACTTACTTATAAGCTAATGAAAAAGTAAGTAAACCATCATCCTCCATCTTTTGCTTTCCCAATTTCATCTCGTGTCAATAATTCTTCAACTTAGGGTTTGTAGAACATTTTGCATGGGAAATGCTAGGGTGAAAATGGCCATCATTATTTTTAATTTCCAAAACATGTAAAATGATATCCTACACCTGCATACATGTTTAATGAGCCATTTTGACCATTTTACCCACCTCAAAACAAAGTTCAAACTCTCAAAACGCAAAATCCTAGCTCATTCCTAAAGGTTTTTGGGGAGTCTCATCATAAACCCTGTTCTTCCCACCTGCAAGAAAATCATCTTTCCATTGTTTCTCCAATAATTTTCATCATCTTTCAAAGTCCTCTCACCTTTCCCAAAATCCCTCCCATCATTTTTTCAAAAAACACCTACATATCACTTCATTTCCATTCACACCTCACATCTTATTTTTGCTTCCTACTCCTAGGGCTTTGTGTCATCATGGAGGCAGAATATTTGCCAAAAAGAAAGAGAAAACATAAAGGAGGGAGGATCCTTAGATATCAACCATCATACTACAACACAATCGACTCTTATCCTTTCATCAAACATTGCTTTGAGGATGTCCACTGCTTGGAATTTTGTAAAAAGGTGAGCGAGGCAGGATTTCACAAGAAACTAATAGATTGGGTATCAACACAACTGAGAGGAGAAAATGTTGTCATTGTTGGTATTGAGTTCAGTTTCTCAATGGCCTCCATCTCAATAGCAACTGGGTTACTGGATAATGGTGAATATTGGTTCAAAGGAATGAACCTAGATCTTGAAAACTACAAGCCTTTCTTGAAGACACCATACAGAGATACACATACGCACCTCTTGCCTTTCAGATATTTATTGGAGAAATATGCCCCTTTAAAGAAAATTGTCATGAGGTTCTTCACTTGTGAATGTAGATTTTCTAGGTTGTAAGCCTATCATATTCACCTCCTGATGCACTTCACATCTCAAAAGCCACTCAAAATGTGTAATTATCTATTCAAGAGCATTTCCAAAATGTCTAAAAAGATATATTTAACGGAAAAAGAGCACTCCCCAAGCTTGTTCCATCACAGTCTCATCAAAACCATTGTCCTTCACCAACTGGAAGAGAGAGGTATGGCTTAGGAAGCCTTTTTGGAAGCAGCTTTGAAATGGCATGAGAGGAATGCAGTGTCTCAGTCTCCTAGTGCACCAAAACAACAAACAAAGGTGGGGTCATCAAGCAAAACAGTAGAGAAGACTCAACTATCCAAACCTGAGGTGACTAAAGTGTATAATAAGGGGTAGAGGCTTGTGTTTTCTTATCGCAGAGAGAAAGGGGCCAAACCTTCTTCATCGACAAAGCAGGAATCAGCAGGAAAGGATAAAGACACAATTGAACATGAGTTTGAACTAATTGATCCAGAGACTAAGGATCAGACCACAAACATGAGATAGACTATCAGGGATAAGTATTACCAAATCAAGGAGCTAGCAATCAATTCGGAAAGGGAAAAATATGTTATATCCTTCCTTCAACAGGAAAAAAGTTAACTGAAAGCAAAGGAGTTGATACTAGAAAGGTAAAAAGCTAAGTTAATGCAGCAAATCGGCAAAAGTAAAGAGATCATGACGTCAAGAAAGCCTAAACCATCAGAGGTGAGAGGAAAAAGGAAAAGAACAAGAACAAGAGGCCTCAAGAAAACTTTGCAAGAGGAACAAGAACAAATTTTGCTTAATGAGGATCTTGACCTAGAAGATAGGATCGCCCTAGAGGTTCATCAAGATAAAGAATATTGGCATAATAGGGTGAATGAACACTTGTAGAATCTCCTTGAAGGAAAATAAAGACAATCAATTTCTCAAACACATGGTGCATCACTATCAAGCTTAAAACATGATTGCCAATGTCAAGGTAAAACAACTTGAAAAATGGCTCAAGGAGGCCAAAAAGACCAAAAGGATGAGGGAAAACTAGAGATGCTTGCAGAAGCATCCATGAAGCAATACCAAACCTATTTCTACACCTTCCCTCCAATTGTGAGCAAATTCTGAGCATTTTTAGTTTTTTGAGAAGTTTTGGTCTAAGTTAAAAAATTTAGCTACTCCAAAAGCGCAGCGCCTTGGCGCTGTGATTTTTTGTCAAGGCTCCATTTGAGGAAAGGTCTACATTTTTTGGAAATTTCTTTCCATCCTCTAAAAACCCATTTTCCCATATTTTGTAGAGGTGGCTTAGTTTTGGAGAAAAATGCAAAAAAGTGGCAAAAAACTAGCATTCTAGACCATTTTTTGATAGGCGTTGCGCTTCTGGAGTGACCTTGGGAGAATGGATTTTGGAATGCTCCAAATTTAGATATTCAAACTGTTCTAGAAACTCGGCTTGAAGAGATATATGACTGTTCTCTCAAATTTGTATTTTGACCCTGGTAAGGCACCTAAAAATCAGCTCAAAGTTAGTGTTGTGCTTCTCCACTTTCTATGTTTTTATTTAGAAAATTTCACTGTGTAAAATTTCTAGTTTCTAGTCTGACTTGGTCAAAGTCAAGATTCTCTATGTAATGGCACTAGTTATGAGGCTAGGTGATTTAGGCATGGATAAATGTACATAGGTTTTTTTTTATGTTTATTAGGCCTCAAAAAAGAAGCAAACTCCTAAACAAAATCTTCATGAAGTGTTTGAGTTTCACCTTCTCACTCTCACCTGTTGGTTGAGAGAATCTTGGAGTTAGTTCCTCCACCAAGGAATTCGACTCCTGAAGGTGGGAAAGTGGTCTACAAGAGTCTATATGTATCATTTCACTTTAGGAGAAGAGGGTTGAACTTTTTGTGAAGGAGGCTTGGATGTAATCATCTTTCAGCTAATACAAAGACAAGTTGCAGCTATTTTCAAGGAACTCTAGCCTAGTGAGTTCATGGTGCATGTACTTCATTCCTTTTTTTTTTCATGGTATAAACATCTTTATCTACATTATATCTCTTCTTTATATGAATGCCTTGTGATAAAATACTCAAAATTCTTGTTTTTCAAGCTCTGTTATCTGGTTTTCATAGTTATGTGTTTTGTCTTCCTAAGCTAATGAAATCATGTTTATTTATGCTCATTAGTTTCTTCCACACTATATCCTCTATACTACACTGAAAAATACTCAAATTACACCATGGTTTCTGATATCTAGCTCCTTCTTATGTTTTCTCCTGCATTCCCACAGTCTAGACCTACTTGTGGCTCCAAACCCTAAGTTCAGCAAATCCTTCAAAACCAAATTTTCACAAACAAACAAACAAATACTTATATCTAGTCTAAAATCCATTTGCTTTAAATTCATATCACTGATAAGAGACTTAGAGATATCCCTCTCATGCTCAGTAGGGCTAGCTACTGAGCTGAAGTGTTTTGAGGTTACCCTTCTCAGTTTCCTTTTCAGCCTAGGAGATTGTAAGGACTGACAGATTATACATCTTTCTTCCGTAGGAACAATTTATTCATGAGAGACTTAGATTGGTACAAATTCCCTAATTTTTCCCACAAAGCCTTCACCATAGCTTCCCCTGATACATTCATCAATATTGAATCTGAGACACACAATCGTATTGTGATCTTTGCCTTCTGATCCAACTTCTTCCATTATTCATCAGACACTCTCGTTGGTTTAGTACCCAAATCTACTATGATCCACTGATCTTTTTCCACCAACAGATCCTCCATCTTTAGTTTCCATGACTCAAAACTCTGACCATTAAATTTCTTGATCTCTATCTTTCCACTACTCATTATCTTCTTTCACCACCAGAATTGATCCCACAGATCTCCCCCTGAATAGGGTCTACCATAGGCCCAAGGGTAACCCCTTAGCAACAAAGGTGTCCCCTTGAAGCCAAAGCAACTCTAATACCAAATTTAGGTTTTAACCTTGTACATAACTTACATACATACGATTTATAAGAACATAAAATAAACAATGCGAGAGCATAACACATAAAACACATATACACAGAGATTTTCCCCTGGATCCAAAAACTGGGACTACCAGCTTGATTTTTCATTATGTTACTTTCAATGTTACAATAAATATATATACATGCTGAAGAATCCAATACCATGGACCAAAAACCATCACGCCCAAAACCATGTGCGAAAACCATGCACAAAACCATAGGTAGGTCCACCCACCTAATATAGGGTCCAAAAACAATTTCCTCAGGGTGCTTCCCCAAACCCCATAGAGGGGGGCTAACCACCCCCCTCAAACCCCTTATGACACCCCCCACTATGCAATAGGTGCAACGAAGGGGGGGCTTCTCCCCCCATCTAACCCCCTGGTAAACTAGGTGGGCTAGTCATGGAAAGAATATAACACAACTTTTTCACAAGTTCAAACTCTTTCTGCATTCTCTCTGCAAGGTCCTTTTCCCTCGTTTTTCTGCCAAACTCCTTGGCTGGGTTCAGACCTTCATGAGGCAAGTGCGTAATCCTAGAATCAACATGTAAGTGATGGGGATAGGCCCTCCTATCCATAAGCACCCATCATGCACCAAAGTGAGCAGTTGGCGTATGCAAATTTTGTTAATGGGGGTGCGGTGATAATGTGGCACCCATAGCAAGTTGAGAAATCCTAGTTGCTCAACACCGTGAACCCATTCCTCTACTTCCAACATAGTAACACATGTTTCCTCATAGTACACTCTCTTTATGTATTTGTCAATCGCTAAGTGAGGGAACTTAGCATGATCTGCGAGGTCCCAATCCTCCATCTTCAATAGCGGGACTCGCGCGAGCCACGAAACTTCAAAGGGCACCTGATTAGGGAGCAGGGGCATGGATATCGTGAATTTTTTCGAGTCTAGGTATTTAGTGATCTTCACCTTCTCCTTTCTCAAAGGGATATACTTAGGTAGCTTTGTTATAGGTTCTGCTCCTTCAGCATCAACATCTTCTATTCCCTAGCCTTCTTCCACCTCCAGATCTACAACTTTTTGTTTTCCTTTCATTGGCTGCTTGTCCTTCTTTTGTGTTGGTGTCATGGTATGCTTCCTTGGGGAAGCATGAAGTTTCTTTTTCTTTCGCCATGGAATATTTCGACCTTGGCAACCTTAGTGCCATGGGAACCACAGGTGTAGCTTTAACACTAGAAATTTCCCATCCTGGAGTGTTAGATACAGTGGTTTCCAAACTCACAGCTTCGACAAGGTTGGTGGCAGTCATCCTCTCCATAAACAACTCACAGGCTTCTAGAGAAATGTCTGTGTGGGTGAAGAATTCCTCCCAAAACGCTCGGATCATCAATAGATAGAAAATTTCAATAACAACTCTATGGGGACAAAGTTTTCTCCGTTGTGCTGACATTCTAAATTTATAGCAGGTTTTGAATTCAAATCCAACTGCTCCCCCCAAATTTCGACAATTAATGTTGCTTTGGTAGCAAATATTCAAAGATTGTTTCCTTAAATGTCTCTAGCCCTCTCCTCTTAACCATCTTTTGGCTGTCAAGTCATGAACAGTGACTCCAATGGTCACTTTTCTATTGCATTACGTGGTGCATCCCTCCGTGGCATAGCTCCTTGCATGCAGTTCTATATGCCGAACCTTCACTATTTCCCATGCAGCCTGCCTATAGCATAGTCCTCCGAACCTGGCAGTACAGTTTATAGTCCCGCGCTCCCTTGCAACTGCCTGGAGCACTAATAATGTCATGTCGCCATGTAGTCATTATGTAGGATCACCTATATATAGCTTCAATCAGCTTCCATTCACTCTTCCCAAAAAAGGTTCTCCATTCAGATTCACGAGTTGAACTGCGCCTCCATCTGTAATTTCTTTGATAATATATGGCCATGGTTAATGCATCTGAAATCTCCCTGGAAACTTAGTGAATTTACTATCATATAATAAAACCAAATCATTTACCTTGAACGTGTGAAGCTTGATGTGTTTATCATGCCATGCTTTTTCACATTCCTTCTTTACTTGTTGATGAAATCCAGCTAAAAATCTATCCTCTTCGAGCTCCATCAGCTGCGCGAGCTGTTTCTCAAAGGCCTCTCAATCTGCCATATTCACTAGTGCCACTATGCATAGAATTGGCAAAATATATTCCATTGGCATTACAACTTCACCACCATATACGAATCTAAAAGGTGCCTGCTGTGTCAATGTTTTACAAGTAGTCCTGTAAGCCCATAGCACTGCAGGTACGCGCACATCCCAGTCATTTCACTACACGTTGCAAATCTTCTTCAGCACATTCTCCAAAATCTTATTAAAGGCCTCAACTATTCCATTAGCCTGTGGATGATACAAAGTGCTCTTCTGATGATAGACTTGGAATTCTTCCATTAAGGTGTTGATTGTCTCGTTTAGGAAGTGTGTTCCTCGATCACTCATGAACACTTCAAGTAGCCAAATATGTTTAAGACATACTCAAACAAAAACTTCATTGTTGCAGCCCCTGTATAGTCCATAACCAGATGTGCCTCTACCCATCTGGTTAGATACTCAGTCATGGTGATGATATAGCATGCACTAGTTTTCTTCCTTGCGGGCTAAATTGGCCCAACGAAATCAATAGCCTATTTTTCGAATGGCTACAAGGATACTTAGGTATTTAGTGGAAACTCGTCCCTCTGCGATGGTCTACTGGCTCTTTGACATGCATCACATGCCCTACAATAGGCTTTGGAATATTTGTGCAACATACACCACCATAAAACTTTGCGCAAAATCTTTTGCACAGTTTCCTTTCCTGCATAATGTCCTCCCGCAAACCCCCCATGAGCTTTAGTGAGAATGTTATCCCTCTCAAACTCCAGCACATATTTTCACAATATCTCGTCTACACCCATCTTATACATATGTCTTGCAATCACGGAAAAGTTTGTCACGTGCACTACTAATTCCTTTTTTTGCTAACTCGTATACCCTTCTGGAGCCATCCCCGTAGTCAAAAAGTGGATGATACAGGAAAAATGATTATCTGCTACGCATACTGCGAAGAGTTGCGCATCTAGCAACCCTTCCTCCAAATTAGTAGGATCTTCTCCAATTTCGTTTCGTGACAGATGATTAGGTCCTACATTTAACCTCCCTGGCTTCACAATTACCTCCAAGTCATACTCCTGGAATAGTAGCAACCATCTACAGATCTTCCCCCCCAACATAGGCTTATTGACAAGGTATTTCAAGGCAGAATGATCTGTGTACATTTTTAGATGCTCACACAATAGATAGTGCCTAAAATTTTGAAGTGCGTACACCATAGCCAACCCTTCATGCTTTGTCATTGATTAATTCTTCTTGGCCTTCAATAATTTCCTACTCGCAAAGGCTATAGGATGGTCAATTTCTCCCTCACCATTCTATCTTATCACTGCACCCAACGCAATGCAAGAGGCATCGACATGTACATGGAATTCCTTCTTCCAATCAAGGAAGACCAAGATCGGCGCGGTGACCATATTTTCTTTAAATACATCCAAACTGCTCTGACATTCTTCATCCCAACAGAATGTGGCATCCTTCTTTAGCAGTTTCTCCATGGGTGTGGTAATGTGAGCATAAGCCTTGATGAACTTACTGTAATATCCTGTATGTCCCAGCATCGCACGTAGCTTCTTAATGCTCCTCGGGGCCTCCAAATTTACTATCACCACAATATTTGTAGGATCCTTCATCAATCCTTGCTTGCATACCACGTGACCTAGAAGGATCCCAAATGGAACACAGAATAAGCACTTCCTTAGATTCAGTGTGATTTGGTATCTGTGACACGTATCCAACATCAAGCACAGACTTGCTACATGGCGCTTCACTAAACCAAACATCATCCAATCATCAAAGTATACTTCAAAGAACTTATGAATGAATTCCTTAAACACTGTTATAACTACACAAGATAATATCACAAGCAAATTCTTGAGTCCAAATGGAATCATAGTATACTAGAAACAACACCATTCCATCGCAAAGGTTGCTTTTCTCCTATCCTCTGGTGTGATCTTGATATGATGGTACCCAAAAAATCCATCAGTGAACGAGTAGGCCTCCTTCCCTACAACATTTTCTAATTCTTCATCTGTAAACGAAGTTAAGAATGGGTCATGGACACAGACATCATTAAGCTTCCTTAAATCTATGAAAATCCTTATTTCACCCTTCTATTGCTTCTCCTGAACCACCATCGGGATTCCCCAATGAGATTCCTCCACAGGTTCTATGATGCTCACCTCCAACATCTTATCCAACTCCTAACAAACCTTTTCCTTGTATTTGGGATTAAGGCGATACAACCTCTGCTCAATAGGTTTCATGTCCGACTTCAGGCTAATATTCATAACACCTAAGTCGCCTATTATGCCCTTCAAGTCCGAAAACTTGGTAGGAAAAATATCCTGCTATTCGCAAAGTAACTTAGTGACTATCCATAGCAGAATCATCCCAATAATCTCCAATATTTACAAACTTTGGTTCTGCTTCAGTACCAATGTTGACTTGTTTTGTCTTTAACGGCGCGGTGATGTTTGGATTCTCTATTTGTGGACCTTTGACTTCATGATGCCCTTGTTCCTCTAGAATATTAATATTTCTTGGATCATCATCCTCCTCTTCAGCAGTCACATTATAACCTTCCAGTGCATGGCGTAGCTGGGTGCTCCAATCTATTTGAACCCATTCCAAAGATTCTTGTGGTGTTCTGAAGATAACCACCTTGATTTATTGTAGCACTTCATCAATGCTTGCGAAGCCATCCTCAAAGTGAAAGGTTAATAAGAATCCTTCTCTCAATATATCCCACTCTGCAGTGCCATGGTTCAGCTCTGTTTCCAAATACCAGTTCATATGGATTATGTCTAAAGTAATATAGAATAAGTGTACCCACACCGGCTGTGTCTCCGTTCCATAAGCTTTAGTCCATTTCGCTAGGTGATCACGCGGATCATCCCTCCCATCATATTTCTTAGTCAACCGAGTGTTAGGATGACCAAACCGCAACCTCATCATCCTTCTGTAATCCCACCAGCCATCAAATCTATCCTTTTTTGTTCCCCACCATCATGCGGGCGTAGCATGTAGTGCCAAATCTAATGCTTGGAAGTGGTGATGCTCGGGGACTTCACGCACAAACACTTCCAAAACATTATCCACGTCATTTAAGCCACCATAGTAAGGTAAGTTCCTTACCTTGACGAAACACAACAAAACGATTTAGTCATCATGTTACATAGGGGTGATTTTAGGGGCGAATGTTCGCCCTTTGGCGAAATTAAGGGGTTTTAAATTTTTAGTGGGTGAATATTTTGTATCATAGTACATTTTTACAAATCACCTCAAATAGCCCACCTTATTTAAAGGGAGAGGGTAAAAAAGGTAAATTTAGCCCTTGAAATTAGGAGTTACAACCTTCCATTCGCCCATTTTCAAGAATAGGTTTTATTTAAGTGAATCCATTCGCCCATTTTCAAGAATAGGTTTTATTTAAGTGAATCCTATGGGCCAAAGGCCAAAATACCATATTTATAAAAGAGGTATGGTAAATTAATAAAAATATAAATAAGTGAGAGGTATGGTAAATAAATAAAGCATTTTTTATATTTACTCCATAAGTCACCTTATATACAT
>APFE030036536.1:90277-127606 GCA_000404065.3 Pinus taeda
TAAAGGGGAATTAAACCAACATAGATCCATCTTTACTCTGGATCTACTAACCCTCGAGAGGTATCAAATATCGTGATATGAAAACTAGCATAGAGTGAAAAAATATTTGATCCCTCTCGGGGCTTGGTGGATCAAGAGTAAAATGGATGTTGTAATTTAATGTATGTTAAACATTTTAGCTTGGTTAAAATAAAAAATAAAATAAAAACAACTATTAATTTTATTAATTTTTATAGATTACTAATAGTAATTTTTAAGCTTCAGCTTTATGATAACCCATGGTATTGACCCATGGTAATACCATGGTATTCATGTGAGCATATACTATTTAAAGGGAAATTCTATCATCTTAGATCCATCTTAATTCTGGGTCTACCAAGTGCTCATAGGGATAAATAGATTTCATCCCCCTAAGAGTGGTAGATGTGGAGTTAAGATGGATATAGGTTGGTTTTTATGATAATGAAGATATTAAATAGACTTAGGAAATTATATTGTAAAAACATCTTAAGGTGAATGGTTAAAGCATAGACATTGGACAAGTATATTTGTATACTTCTGTTTTAAACTGAAACAAATCCAGGGCTAAAAAGAATGGATTGATTGCACTAGTCATCCTTCTATAACTTTCCAACATATGCTAGAGTAAACAGATTGTAATTTGGGTAATTTTTCTAATTGCAAACGGGACATACTTGTGTATTGGCAGGGTGATTACGAGGTCCCTAGAAGTGGAGTAAACAGTAATTTTTCTAATTGCAAACATGAACATACTTTTGGATTGGCAGGGTGGTTATGAGGTCCCTAGAAGTGATGAATTTGAATTTTTCTTGGTTTTATATATAGTATTAGGTTTTTTCTCATGCTTTCTGTGAATGGCACATGCGAATTTTATCTTACACCCACTAGATTATCGATACGTAATTTCGGTAATTTTGATTTCAAAAGATATTTCAAAGAAATGCAATGATTTCATTTGCGTATTCAATAAACACGAGATTTTATAATTGAGTAAAATATTCGCCATGCCTGGTGAGATATTTGCCAAAAAATTATATATACATATCATATTATTGATAAAATCGCCTTCCATTTTTCCTATATACCATGGAGATTCGCCCATTTATTATAAATGTAAATTTAGGGGGGGTTCTTAAAATTTTCCCTGATGTTACAGCATAATGTAAATACTTCATGCATCCAATTTTGCCAATGATCCAACTCTTCATCTGAATCAGAGGTGCAGGAACTCTCCCAGTCCCATGCAATTCGTCCATATGTCATTGGATTGATCCAATCTTGGTCTCTCACTGTTATTTTGTAGATCTAATCCACTTCATCTTCACTTTCTTCATAGTCATGGACTGGTTCAGTGTAGCACGACCCTTCTCCAGGGTCCAATGGCACTACAACCCGAAGTGATTTTCTCCCAAACGACATTGTCCTCTTCATCAAATTGTTGACCCAATTCATGTCAATAACCAATCAATTTCTAGGAGGACAGTGTATGGATTACTTTCATGAACGATTTCTATCACCTCAAAATCATCCATCACTCTCTCACCTTCGATATCAATAGTTAGCCCATATAATCCTCCCATAAGGATGATATTCTGTTGGTTTTCCTTTTTGAGCTAAATTGGAAACCACTGCAACATAGGTCTTCCTATTAATTCCCATGTTTGTTTAGGCAAAACGTTCGCATCAAAACCCAGATCCAAAATGACTTGGTCCATCTCATATTCTCTTATCGGTGCAGTGAGCCTCATCTCGCGCCTTATTCTTGCCTTATGTTTACCAATTTTTCCGACTACGTGGTGTCCATATGGGACATTCCCTTTTCTTGCACAATTGTTTATTAATTCCTACAGGCATTTCATAGCTTTGCTAACAGGAAACAATTTCATGAAGGTCTCCAAGAACGTGGTAAGGATAGAGGGATCAACCTCTATAGGCGCGCTCGTTTCTTGCACTTTGTTCTGTCTTCCTAAGGTGGAGGTCTCAGCAAAGCTCTTCTTGGCTTCATTTGAGCCTCATCTCACGCCCTGTTCTTGCCTTATGTTTACAATTTTTTCTGACTACGCGGTGTCCATCTGGGACATTCTCTTTGCTGGAACATTTGTTTATTAACACTTGCAGACCTTTCATAGCTTTTCTATTGCACAGCAGTTTCATGCAGGTCTCCAAGAACATGGTAAGGATAGACGGATCAACCTGTGTAGGTGCGCTGGTTTCTTGCACTTTGTTTTGGCTTCCTAAGGTAGAGGTATCAGTGAAGCTCTTCTTGGATACCATAAAATCTTTCTTAGTGTACTCCAGATCAAAACTAACCTCTTTTTCTGGGGCCTTGCAGACCGATCCATCCTCTTTAGGTTGTTTTCTCTTATCATCACCAGTCGTTGTTTTGCTCCTCAGCACTATATTCACATTCTGATCTTCCTCGCGAGGCTCAGCTATCATCATTTGTAAGTTTTGCGTAGGTTTTTGAGGTTGCGCCTTCTTCTCCTGCATATTAGCTATCAGCATTGGGCATTCTTCTATAGTGTGGTGAAATTGGCTGTAGTATTGACATGACAGGTGTGTTTGATTCTAACACTATTGCACGTAGTGCCCTGGTGTTCTGCAGTTGTATCAGATAGCCTATCCTTGGCCTCTACCTATTCCTCCTCCTCCTCGGCCTCGTCCTCTTCCCTAATAACCTCCATGTGCTCCACCTGTGCTCTGAGGCAAATTTTCTACTTTCATCCGGTACATAGGTGTTCTTTCCATCATTAGTTCATATCTATGACAGTGGTGCTCATCATGGCCCATATATTTATAAAATTCATAGAACAATAGACGTGGTGTCTGAATGAACTTGTGAAGAAAATGACAATTATCTGTTGCATGTTTTCCAACCACCTGACAAATAGCGCACCATAGTGCAGCCCCCATGCTCAGCCCTGCTGGGGCTTCTAGTTTCAGGGGAATTGGTCCCCCTCTTGTAATATAATTTGCGAAGACAGGGCAATGGTCTTTACCGTGTCCCTAGCTCTTACACTTCAGACACCATACTTCCACACGCACCTTTGGTTCATTCTCTTTCTTTTTCTTCAAGCTCTATAATTCCAAGTAGAGGCTCTACAACCGGGAGTGAATCTATTGTACACCCAAGGCCGCATCCTAAATGGGAATTTCATGCAACCTCATCATGATTTCTAGGGCTTCTCCCTGAGTTCCTATATTCTATTGTGATAGAGAAATCCTCAGGTGGGGCAGAAGTGAAGCTATAAACCACTCGTAGTGCTGACCATCTGTGAGCTGCATATTAGCCCCTCAATTACACATTTCAAACTTTGATCTAACTCCCAAGGCATATCATCAACCCTCATCATGATTTCCTTAAATTTGACTACTGACTGCGAGTCAAACTTAGGCTTACTAAACTCTTTGTTTAAAGCAGCCTTAGTTTTTACTAGCATTGCCAAAGGATTATCAGTACAATACTTAATATACCAAGTCAGCGCGTGATCCTGCAGAGTGGTGACCAATTGTGCTTCTTTATATTGTCATCAGTAATATGCTACAGTGTCCATGCAGCATTCTCAACAAACCATAACTTCTCTGTGTCTTCATTCCCTATGCCCTTGAAAGTTGGCAACTTCATTGTGCTCGACATGTTGAATGGTGTTGGTGGTGGTGGTGGTGTGGGAAAAGGTGTATGAAGTAGAGGTGGAGGTGGAGGTGGAGTGGATGGATGATGTGTCCATGGAAAACCCTTTCTTATCAGCTGGACAACACTTTGTGGTGAGGTTTGTATTGTTCCCCCATCGTCACTTGAAGGGGGTCCAATCAACGGGTTATATTTTGGACCTGATCTTTCTAGATTTCTAAAGATTTTCCCACATCACGTACCTCTGAATATCAAGGTAATGGCATAACCCATTTTTCACATAGCAACATCTTAATCCAGGTATTCAAAGATCTTAAATACTTACCTCGTGGTCCCTTGAAAAATCGTCGCTCCACTTCACTATAGTTGACTAAGATATCAACTGTGAATTCCATAACAAATCCTCCTATAATTCGATCAAGCTAGTGGTCCAAAACCTGCGCATTCTCATTTTCAGAGACTTTTAATCGTTGTACCAGCTCTGGAGTGCACACTATTGGACCGTCAAGCTTCCACCTCCCTTGAAAGTCTACTAACTTATCTAACCACTCGTATAATTCGATCAAGAAGGTGCAAAAGAACATTACGTGAATTTCCATATACAAATATCTATCCAACCACTGTTCCTTTGACAGGCGCAGATTCCTTATAATATATTTTGATAAAAAAATTTCCCAAAAAATTATAAGATCATATTTCCATGAATTCCATAAATGAAAAATTAAAATATTTCCTCAAATGATTTCATCCCGTAAAACCATTCATTGATTGAAATCCATGTCTTGTTTTAACCTGTAAAATTGTTCCTTTCCTCATGAATTTCATAAAGCAGATCCCAAAATATTGCCGTGTAAACCCATCCATGGTTTTGAAAACCATGTCCTTTAATACTTCTACATTATATAATTTATTTGTTTATGAATTTCATAAATGAAATTTACAAACATTTACCCAAAACCATCCATTGTTTTGCTTCCCATGGTTATGAAAACCATATCTTTAACCATGTTTGGTAAATTATGAAAACATATTCTCATCTTCCCCTTTTTTACTTATGTACAAATTTTAGATAAGAAATTATCCAAATTTTCTCTCCATGGGCAGTTTCCTCTTTATAATTATTTTCCTCCTTATATCCATAGCATAAAACGTTGATTTGTATGATCTATAAAATTTCATTTTCACCTTATTCCACGAGGAGGGAATATGTCTTATAACATTGGAAATTCCATGATTTGTATTGAAATGTACTTCTGGAACGTGTATCTTCATTTTTCCTGCATGAAAGTATTTTTCAATAGAAAAATGCGATTATAAAATCGCCCCCTCCATTGTTTCCCTTGAAATAACCTTTACAACTTTTAAACTTGCTTGCATACCAAGTAGAAATTCCCACCTGACATTTATAAATTTGAATCAATGTAAAAACTTGTTTTACAACAGCCTTGCAGGGGGGTAGTAGATGGTAAATGGTTTAGGTAGGGGGTGCCACAATGCATGAGATGAAGACAATTGTAAAAGTGGTAGGAGTGAAACAACTTTGTGGAGGGAGGGGGGATAGGTTAAAATTCAGATAGGCTATGCCCCCCGCAATCCATTGATTTAATATTTCACACATCTCGAGGTAATGTATATAACAATGTTTTAATGTGTAAAATGCGGGGTGGGGACAAGGTTTGAATACAAAAAAATAATATTTTAATTAATTTGACTTATGGATTGGATTTTGACTTTCAACCCCCCTAATACATGATAACAAATGTGGTTCTCATATTTAGAGATAAGGGTTGGTCTCAATTTTTTTTTAAATTTTAAATAATAATTCTGTATTGTATAAATAATTAACTTTATAAAAAATATAGCATATATTTCTATAATATTAGAATTATCTAAATAATATAAAATTATTAACCAACATATTGCATAATGACCATTTCACCACAGGAATTTGTATATGTCTGAGGCTTAGCTAGGAGACAAATTGACAATTATATAATAAAAAAATTATTTCCTTCTTTGGTGTAAGAAATAGCTACAACATCAACTCTAACTATGGATTTCTTCCCCTTGTGGGATGTAGAGAACTAGTAGACTAGCTGCCCTTATTCTATTGGGCATGGAGTCTTGACATAAAACAATCAATCATTTGGCCACCTTAAACATGTAATTAGCAACATGTACCAGCCCTTTGCTGAAAATAACTCCAACACTGAAACTATTGCATACTAAGAACTGATATATTTGAGAAATGAACAGCATGTCTAATCCATTGAGCTATGTAAATCAATTTGTCAACAAGAATCTGCAAACTACATGTAGCATGTGACTTGAATTTGTTCTGCACTCTAAAATCTATAATTTACAAACTAAAATAAAACTATCAGTTGATGCAAGTAAAAGTAAGTACAACAGTTCTTAATCCATTGGGCAAGTGGAGTCAACAGTGAAAAAAAATTCTTCTTCCAAACTCCTGCAACTTATTGCACTCAGCCAAACCAAACTACCTACTACAAACTAGAATCCAAACTTAAACAATTGTTGATCTAAACTGAATCAATCGATAAATTGTTGAAAATAAAACACATTCATATACGACACACCATAACTAACTAATCTACTGCATACTAAAACTGAATGATCTATTGATTCAATCCCACACACCTTTATCAAACCGAGCTGAAAATATGTATTGTTAGGTGTAGTCAAATTTATACTATAACCACATGGCGAGTGGATTAACTGGAAAATCACTTTGCATGAAGCTGAAGATATGAAAAATATTTACAATATAAAACTCACAGTCCTTGAGTAGCTTCTACATACATATAAAATTTGAAGACTTCATCCTTTATTGATGTTTGAAATTTATGATCATTACCATAAGGAAGAAAAGCATGTTGTTGCATGCCATTATCATAGCAAGAGATGCACTTATCATTTTGAACCAACAACATCTAGAACCAAGTGGAATCTCCATATAGTAAAAGTGGATCCGCCAAGTGACGGAATACTTAGTCAATCAAATATAGTAGATGTGTGTAGAATAATTCTACAACCAAACAAATGTACATTTAAGAGATTACAGAAGGCAACAATTAAATGATGCAGAGAAGTTGATTTAAACAGGCTGTTCAATTAGCTAATCTCAGTGTAGATGACAACTTCCCAGTGGGATGTCAGGGAGGTTGATACTCAAACCTATCCTTTCCCTAACTCCTATCTTACCTTGAACATATGCAGAAACACATTATGGAATAACAGGGAAAGACATACATGAAAAAAAGTTTTTGTTATGAAACTAAAGCCAGAATAATTTAATTAAATTCCTGTAGTAAAATTCTTTACAAAAGTAGTAGGATCTGGGCATCAAAATCCAACCCTTTTACAATGAAAATGAAATGATATATAGGAAAACATATTCCTCAAATTGTCACTAGTCTATAGGAAACAAATCCTATCACATAAACTAAAAATATAATATGCTGCAGAAAATCTGGAAATTGGTAGAAAGTCTTCTGCCTTTAAATCTATGAGTGATCCTTTAGTTTCTAATTCTTCTGCTAAGAAATCTAAATTTGTTTAAGATTATGCCCTATAAATTTGGAAATGATTCAAAAATATATATCTTAAATTTCTGGTAATAATATATTTTTATAAAAATATTTCCCAAAAATGTATAAAATCATATTTCCACGAACTCCATAAATGAAAACTCAAAATATTTCCTCAAATTATTTTATTCGTAAAGTCGTTAGCGCGCTCGAGATCAAAAACATACCTCCTTTTCTGGGGCCTTGCAGACCCATACGTCCTCTTCAGGTTGTTTTCCCTTATCATCGACAATCGTTATTCCACTCCTCATCACTATATTCACATTTTGATCTTCCTCATGGAGCTCAACTCTCATCATTTTTAAGTTTTGTGTAGGTTGTTGAGGTTGCACCTTCTTCTCCTGCATCTCAGCTATCAACATCGGGCATTCTTCTATAGTGTGGTAAAATTGGCTGCAATATTGACATGACGAGCGTGTCTGATTTTGACACTCCCACATGTAGTTCCCTAGTGTTCCGCAATTATAACAGATAACATGTCCTCATCCTTTACTTGGTCCTCCTCCTCCTCAACCTCATCGTCTTCCCTAATAACCTCCACGTGCTCCTCCTGCACTCTCAAGCTGAGTTTCTTCTTGCATCTGGTACGTAGGTCTTATTTCCATCATCAGTTCATAGTTGCGACAGTGGCACTCATCATGGCCCACAGATTTACAGAATTAACAGAACAACTGTTGTGGTTTCTGAACATAATTTTGAAGAAAATGACAATTATTCATTGTGTGTTTTCCAGCCACCTGAAAAATAGCGCACCATAGTGCATCCCCCATTCTCGACTCTGCTAGGACTTCTGGTTTCAGGAGAATTGGCCCCCATCTTTGAATATAATTCGCGAAGACAAGGCAATGGTCTTTATCGTGCCCCTGGCTCTTGCACTTCAAAAACCAGACTTCCACGCACACCTCTTGTTCAGTCTCTTTCTCTTTCTTCAATCTCTGCAATTCCAAGAAGAGGCTCTACAACTGGGAGTGAATCTACTGTACACCAAAGGTCACATCTTGAACGGACATTGCATGCAACCTCATCATGATTTCCAGAGCTTCTGCCTGAGTTCCTATCTTCTGTTGTGACAGAGCAATTGTCAAGTGGGGTGGAAGTGAAGTTATAAACCACTCGTGGTGTTGCCCATCTATGAGCTGCATATTAGCTTCTCGAATTACACATTTCACTCTTTGATCTAACTCCCAAGGTGTCTCATCAACCCTCATCATGATTTTCTTAAATCCAACTACTGACTTCAAGTTAGACTTAGGCTTACTAAACTCTTTGTTTAAAGAAGCCTTAGTTTCTACTAGCATTCCTAAAGGATTATCATAATAGTACTTAATATACCAAGTCAGCATGCGATCCTGCAGAGTGGTGACCAATTGTGCCTTCTTTATATTGTCATCAGTAATCTATTGCGTTGTCCACACAACATTAGCAACAAACCAGAACTACTCTATGTCTTCAGTCCCTATGCCCTTGAAAATTGGAAACTTCATTGTGTTCGACATGTTGAATGGCGTTGGTGGTGGTGGAGGTGTGGGCAAAGGTGTATGCGGTGGAGGTGGAGGTGAAGTGGATGGATCATGCGTCCACGGAAAACCCTATCTTATCAACTCGACAACACTCCGCAGTGAGGTTTGTACCGTTCCCTTGTCGTCACTCAAAGGGGGTCCAATCAACGGGCTATATTCTGTACCTAATCATTTTCGATCTCTAAAGATTTTCCCACTTTGCGTAGCTCTGAACATCAAGGTAATGACATAACCTGTTTTTCACATAACATCATCTTAATCCACGTATTCAAAGATGTTAAATACTTACCTTGCAGTCCCTTGAAAAATCATCGCTCCGCTTCACTATAGCCTATTGAGGTATCAAATTTGAATTCCATAAACAATCCTCCTATAATTCTATCAAGCTAGTGGTTGACAGCCTGCACGGTCTGATTTTCAAAGGCTTGTAATCATCATACGAGCTCTAGAGTCCACACTATTGGACCGTCAAGCTTCCACCTTCCTTGACTGTCTGCCAACTAGATTGGGAAGGTGTAGAAGAAAATTTTGTCAATTTCCATATACGAATATCTATCCAACCACTATTCCTTTGACAGGTGCGGATTCCTGCTTTCTTGCACCATGAATTCGTGAACCTTCTGTCCAACCACTTTTCAATTTCCTTCTTGGTCGAATTCTAGCGATGTGACATCATACATCTCCTTAAGCAGATCCCAACCTTGGCAATGGAACCATTTGTTGCCTTAGGGGGCCCTGACGCAGGTTCAGAGTTAGTTGTGCCAACCAACAAAACCCTACACTACTGGCCCTTTCGGAAACAACCCATGTAGCACAAGTTGTAGTCTTACCCAAAGCAGTATGGGAGGATGTTGGAACCAAGTTTCTGCATCTGGAGATCATTGTGATGTCTTTTAGTGCCCTATACCTGCCTTGGCACGGATATATAAGCCCTTAGGGCTCAGTACTACACTTTGTTAAAACAACCTTGAGACCTTCGCAAAGGTCCACAATCATTTTTTGAATACCCTTAACAGTCTATTCATCCACTTATGCACACTAGAAAACAACCCTAGATTAGAGCTCACACATATCTACTTTAACTATTTAATAAACATAACACATTTTAACCCAGTCTTCACGAAAGTACTTAACATGCATTGCATACATTTATTAAGAATTATTCAAGTGAATCGTGCATCATTAGATCAATATTTAATAAACACATTATCTATCCACAACATATACTGTAAATAGGAGTAAACAAAAATAAACAAATATACATAGGAATTCTTCAATAATCTTCTTTCTTGATCTTCAGTTCAAGTTTATAAACTTAAAACTACCCTGCGCACTCAGCTGCAGGGGTCCACGCACTTAACTACAGACTCTACCTAGGCCACTGCAGGGGTCCTTACACTCAGCTACAGACTCTACCTAGGTCTCTACACACTCAACTGCAGCGCCTTTCTCTTCGATCTAACCCACATTTCTGTGTTATCACTCTAAGACTCCATCTGTGCTTACCGATATACATCATCCTACCTTAGATTCTCTAAGACACACCTATTTATAGCCTTTTACATACAATCCCATGGTCTGGAAACCATGGGTGGGTCTCAAAGCCGACTCAAACTTTACATAAACAAGGGGCTAAAACCCCTATGACCCCTAACAATGTACGTACTCTGCATCCACAAATCACGTAGACTTTACATCATTTACAAAAAATACATCAATACTTGAGTTATTTTAACCCCAAAACTAACCCAAGGGACCCCATTCCAACATGGACCTTGTGAAGATCATTGTGATCATGAATTTGGAAGCTCCTAGGAATGTAAAACAGATGCACACGACATTGGGGCACTGTTGGGACAGAGTCCCCTAAGGTCATGTTTTGGGGCTAAAAGCCCAAAGTTTTTTGATGTAAACTGTAAAGTCTTTGCAAGTTATGATCGCGGAGCTCATAGATAGTAGGTCTCATAAAGGGATTTTCCCTTCTTTTATGTAAGTTGTGTCAGCTTGTCTAGACTTACCCATGGTCCGCGAACCATGGGATTATATAAAAAGGAGAGTCTTAGAGAGTCTAAGGCAAGTTTCTAGGTAATGAAGAATGGATGTAATGGGTTAGTATAAGTGACGAGCGAAGAGTCTTAGAATAGAAGAAAAGCTATGTAGCTGTGTGTGCAGAGGCCTAGAGTAGAATCCGCAGTTGAGTGCGCAGACCCCTATAGCTGAGTGCGCAAGATAATTTTGGGTCTGTAAGGAAATCTGAAGTATCAATAAAGAGACTATTCTGGAAATATCTGTGTTTTATCCATTTACTTTTGATATGAATGAATGTGTTTACGTTATGATGAATAATGGGTTTATGATTTAATGATGTGTTGATGCGTGAATATATATGTTTTACATTGTTACACGAATGCAAGTCAAAATATTTGTTTACATGAAGAGTATCTTAATGCATGTTAAGATTATCAGACACTTAAGCTGATCTAGGAAAATACAGAAGTAGATGCAATCTCAGAAGCGCGTAAGTAGTTGATTTGCATGTTTAAGGTTTGTAAAAGACATTCGTGGAGCTTCACGAACGTCTAGAGGCGGGTAAGAGGAAGTCATATCAATAAGCCTTAAGGGCTTATTGATCTGCGTGAAGGCAAGGTTAAGGCATAAAACGACATCATAACCATCTCCGGGTGTGGAAACTTGCTTCCAACATTCCCCCATACTACTTCAGGTGAGACTTCAGTCCGCACTCTGCAAATTGATGTTGAAAGGGCCAGTAGTGTAGGGATTTGCTTGGCTAAATTAACGCTGAACCTGGGTCAGGACCCCCTAAGCCAACAAATGGTTCCATTTCCAGGACCGAGATCTACATAAAGATATGTGTGGTGTTGCATCGCTGGAATCCAACAAAGAAAGAAATTAAAGGTTGGGTGGATAGAAAGATCCACGAGTTCGTGGTGCAAGAGAACAGGAACCTGTGATTGATGAAAGAATAGTGGTTTGACAGGTATTTTTACACAGAGATAAATGAAATTTTCTTTTGTTCCTTCCTGGTCAAATTATACAAATGAATCACTAAATTGGAAGACAAACAAGGAAGGTAGAGGCTTGATGGTCTGATAGTGTGGACCCCGGAGTTAGTGTGAAAATTGGAAGCCTCTGAAGATAAGATCATGTACGTTGTCGATCATTAGCTTGATTGTATCCTCGGAGCGTTTGTGACAGAGTTCGCGGTCGATACCTTTGTCAAATAAAATGAAGCGGAGTGATGCTTCTTTAAAGGACTGTGAGGTAAGTATTTAAGTTCTTTGAATACTTGGATTAAAATTATCTTGTGTGAAAATAGGGTTATGAAATTACCTTGATGTTTGGAGCTACGCAAAGTGGAAAGATATTCAGGGATAGAAGGGGAACAAGACCTTAATATAGCCCGTTGATCGAGCCTCCTCTGAGTGACGATGAAGAAGCAGCACAGGCTTCTTCGCAGAGCGTTGTCCAGTTAATAAGGCAAGGGTTCCTGTGAATACCACACCCACCCACACCACCTCCATCTTCACCTCCACCACATACACCTTCACCCACACTGCCACCACCTCCACCACCGTTCAATATGCTGAATTCAGTAAAATTTCATGTTTTCAAGGGCTTTGGGAATGAGGACCCAGACCAATTTTTTTTCGTTGTGAAGGCTATGTGGGAAGCCCAGGGCATTACAAATGATCAAATGAAGAAATCTACATTGGTTACTTCTTTTCAGGAATGCACACTAACTTGGTACGTTAATTATTGCACTGATAACTCAATGGCTACATTGGCAGACATTCAGAATGCGTTGAATAAGGAATTCAGTAGGCCCAAGTCTAAAGCGAAATAAATCATTGGATTCAAGGAGATCATGATGAAGCCTAGCGAGACACCCTCGGAACTGGATTAGAAATTGAAGTACAAGATATGTGAAGCTAACATGAATCTTATGGATGGGAAGCACCGTAATGGTTTGTGGCTTTTCTCTTGCCTCATCTAAGGGTTGCTTTATCATAGCAAAAGATTGGGACCTAAGCAGATGCCCTAGAGATTGTGATGATATTGCAGGAGACACCAATTCAAGATGTTTCTTTGGGAGTTCAACAGATTCACGTGGAGTTGTAGAACCCTTGCATAGAATTCCAAAGTTTGAAGAAGGATGGAGCGGCTCAGCCTGAGGTGTGCAAAGAGGTTTGGTGCTTTAAATGTAAGAGTCAAGGGCATGAGAAATATCATTGCCATATCTTCGCAAATTATGTTGCAGGAGGAGGGCCGATGCCTCTAAGGCTAGAAGCTCAAGCAAGGCCAAGTGCAGGGCCCACGATGTAGTGTGCTATCTGTCAGGTAGCTGGAAAACATGTGACAGATAATTGACACTTGTTGCAGAAATTTGTACACGCACCGCAAAAGCTCTTTTGCAACGTTTGCAAATCAATAGGTCATGAGGAGCGCAATTATCGTTGTTACGAGTTGATGATGGAGAGAATGCCCACGTATCGAATGCAGACAGAAACTTGACCTCCAGATAAAGGCACTGGAGGGTCGTGACGAGGATATCAGGGGTGCAGACGAGTCCGAGGCAGAGGAGGACCTACGACAGGTCAAGGAAAAGTTATTTTCTACAATTGTGGAGGTCCAGGACACTACGTGCGAGAATGCACGAAGTCGACAACCTGTCATGCCAATACTGTACTTAGTTTGACCACGAGATAGAAGACTACCCTGTATTAATAGCTAAGATGCACAAAAAGGGGACTCAACCTCAGCAGCCTACGCAAAACCTGCAGATGATGAGAGTTGAACCCCGCGAAGAGGATCCCAATGTGAATATTGTGCTACGAAGTGGAATGACGACTGGTGAAGATAAGGTAAATCAGCCTAAAGAAGGTGAATGGGTCTACAAACCTCCAGAAAAAGAGGTTGGCCTTGATTTGGCGTGCAAAGGAAACCTTCATGGAAGCAAAGAAAATCTTCTCTAAGGCTTCTACCTCAGGAAGTCAGGATAAGAAGTCTAAAGAAATGGACCCATCCATGCTTACTACAGACCTGTATGAAGCTGCTATGTGATAACAAGGTTGTAAAGGGATACAGGAGTTGATAAATAAATGTGTTGGTAATGCCCCTGAGGGACCGCACGTGGTCAGGAAAATTGGTAAGCATAAGGCAAGAAAAGGGCATGAGATGAGGCTCACCACGCAAATAGGAGAGTATAAAATGCACCAAGTTACTCTGGATCTTGGGTCAGATGCGAATGTTTTGTCGAAACAGACATGGGAAAGAATGGGGAGACCTTTGCTGCAGTGGTCTCCTATTCAATTAAGGATGGTGAATCAACAAATGATTATCCCCATGGGAATATTGCAGGGAATGATAGTAGATATTGAAGGCACAAGCGCATTAGCGGATTTCAAAGTAATAGAGATTATCAATGACATCAATCCCTACCCCGTGCTCCTTGGGATCGACTGGGATATCAACATGAATGGGGTGATCAATTTGAAGAAGCTGACGATGTCATTTGAAAGAAAATCGCTCCGTGTAGTAGTACCGTTGGACCCTACAGAAGGACCATGCTATACTGAATCGGTCTGTAATTATGAAAGTGATGATGATTTGGACCAGATTTATAAGATAACATCATGAGATCAAGATTGTGTGAATCTGATAGTTGATGGACATATTTCATGGGATCACGAAAGCTCTTGCACATGAAATTCAGATGAGGAATTGGAACATTGGGAGAATAGATTGCACGAAGTGTTTACACTATGTTGTAACATGATGACCAAATTGTTGCACTGCGTATTATCGGAGGTAAGAATTCGGCCTTATTATGATGGTTTAATTGACATTGATAAATTTATGGATGAATTTGAAAGGGAAGTGCCAACGAAGCATCTCTTCCAAGACTTGGACTTGGTGTTGCGCGCTACGCCTGCAAGATGGTGGGGTATGCATAAAGACAATTTCGACGGATGGCGTGAATACATAAGACAGATGAGGGTGCATTTTGGTTTCCCAAAGGTGTGATTGACAGATAAATATGATGGGAGGATTGATCCACACGATCACTTAGCCAAATGGACCAATGCTTATGGAGCAGAACTGCAACCAGAGTGGGTGCATCTATTCTTTCACACCTTGGATGTAATACCTATGAATTGGTACTTGGAGATAGAGCTATGCCATGGCACAGATGAATGGGATATTTTGAGACAGGGATACTTGATGAAATTTAGCTTTGAATATGGATTTGAGTGCATTGATGAAGTGCTACCGAAGGTCAAAGCAGTGATCTTCGAAATCCCACAGGATCCCTTGGATTTGATTCAACCAGATTGGACTACCCAGTTGCACCATGCGTTGGTGCTACAATGTGAGTACTGAAGAAGAAGAGGAGGATCCAAGGAACATTAACATCCTAGAGACAGAAGGTCACCGCGAAGTTGAGGGGATGCAGATAGAGAATCCAAATATCTCTGTGCCGCTGAAAACGAAACAAGTGAACATCAGGACAGAGGCGAAGCCGAAGTTTATGAAGATAGGGGACTATTGGGATGATGTTATGGTGGATAAGGTTGTCAAATTTCTCTACAAGTACCAAGATTTATTCCCCACAAATTTTTCAAACTTGAAAGGGATAATAGATGATTTAGGAGCAATGAGGATAACATTGAAACCAAATGCGAAGCCTGTGAAACAGAGGTCATATCACCTCAATCCTAAGTACAGAGAAAGGGTCTACTTAGAATTGGAAAAAATGTTGGCAGTAGGAATCATTAAACCCATGGAGGAATCTGATTGGGTCAGTCCTATGGTAGTTCAGGAAAAGAAGTAGAAGGATGAAAGAAGGATCTGCGTAGATCTCAGGAAGTTGAATGATGCTTGTGTACATGATCCTTTTCCAACTCCGTTCACCGACAAAGTACTGGATAATGTAGGAGGACAGGAAGCATATTCATTCACTGATGGGTTCTCAAGGTACCATCAGATCACGATCATGCTGGAAGATAGAATAAGAAAACCTTCGCAATTGAATGAGGATGTGTTCAGTATATTGTAATGCCTTTTGGACTGAAGAATGCATCGGTGATATTTTTGTGTGTAGCCATAGTGGCATTCAAGGACTTCATTCACAAGTTCTTTGAGGTATACTTTGAAAATTGGACAGTGTTTGGGCTTGTAAAATGCCATGTAGCTAGTTTGCACTTGATGTTGGATACATGCCGAAGGTATCAAATCATGCTAAAATTGAAGAAATGTTTGTTCTATGTTCCCTTCAAAATCTTGTTGGGTCATGTAGTATGTAGATAAGGATTAATGGTGGATCTAGATAAGATCACAATTATAATCAATTTGGAGGTGCCAAGAAGTGTCAAACAGTTGTGCGCAACACTGGGGCATACTGTTTATTACCAAAAGTTCATCAAGAGTTATGCCCAGATTATTGCGTCAATGGAAAAATTGTTGAAGAAGGATGCTACATTTTGTTGGAATGAAGAATGTCAGCGGAGCCTGGATGAGTTAAAAGAAAATATGTTCACCGTGCCAATCCTAGTCTTCCTAGATTGGAAGAAGGAATTTCATGTGCATGTGGATGCATCATGTATTGTGCTGGTAGAAGTACTGACATAGGCTAGTGAGGGAGAGTTGTATCACCCTATTGCGTCTGCAAGGAGGAAGTTGTCTAAGGCTGAAAGTAACTATTCAACGACGGAGTGCAAAGGATTGGCTATGGTGTACGTGCTCCAGAAGTTCAGGAAATACTTGCTAGGCAGACACTTTAAGATGTATACAAACCATTTTGCATTAAAGGTTCTAGTCAACAAGCTTGTGTTAGAGGGGGGGAATATGTAGATGGCTAATGTTGTTTCAGGAATATGATTTTGAATTCATTGTGAAGCCAAGGTGATTGAATGTAGGACCAAATCATTTGTCATGCATTGAGACATGGGAGGATCCTACTAATTTAGAGGAGGGGTTGCCTGACGAGCAACTCTTTGTGGTGCATGTAGCAGAAAATCATTTTGTAGACATCATACGCTTTCTAACTACAAGAACGACTCCAGAAAGGTACACCAGCCAACAAAAGAAGTAATTGGTGGTGCACGTGGAATATTTTTCTCTTATTGCAGGTCACTTGTATAAGATGGGAATTGGATGAGATATTGAGACATTATGTGCCTATGCTTGAACGAAGCAGCGTCCTAGTCGAAGCTTATGGAGGGGTTGTGGGATGCCATTATGCAGTAAAAGCAACAGATTAGAATATTTTACGTGTTGGGTTGTGGTGGCCGACACTGCATAAGGATTCCAAAGCTTATTGTAGGGAATGTGATGCATGTCAGAGGATGGGCATGCCATCGTAGAGGGATGAGCTGCCTCTGAATCCACAAGTGTCGTTGCAACCATTTGCAAAATGGTCAATTGATTTTGTAGGGCTGATTTAGCCTCCAGGAAATAAGATGAGTGTGTGGTATATCATCATCGCGACTGAGTATTTGACCAGATGGGTGGAAGCGTAGCCTGTAAAGGATTGTATAAGGGAAACAGTAGGGAAGTTCCTATTTGAATATGTGCTGACTAGTTTTGGTTTCCCGAAGATTTTGATGAGAAATTGTAGTACACATTTCCTTAAGGAAACGATTAGTGCGCTAACAGAGGAATTCCAAGTTTATCATCAAAAGAGTAGGCCATATCACCCTTGGGATAATGGGAAGCTAGAAGAATTTAATAAGATATTGGGGAATGCGCTAACAAAGGTTTGCAATGAGCAGAGGAATGACTGGGATGTGCGCATACCAGCGGTGTTAGGATCTTATAGATCTACTTGTAAAAATCTAACTAGATAGACACCTTTTCGATTGGTCTATGGTGTAGAAGTTGTGATGCCAATGGAGTACGTTGTACCTAATCTATGGATAGCAGTGTTCATAGGAATGGCGGACCGTGGAGCCTTAGAAGAAAAGCTCACGCAACTGACAGAGATGGAGGAAGATAGATTCTTGGTTTCCATCAACAAGTTCAGAAGGACTACGAAAAGGCATGGCACGATCAGCACATCAAAGTGTACACCTTCAAGGTAAACAACTTAGTTTTATTATATGACAACAAGTTTTATAAATTTCCAGGAAAATTTCAGATACATTGGCTGGGGCCATATGTGATCAAGGGGATTACCGATGATGGAGTAGATCCGCTGGTGAAATTGAATGGAGATCCATTTCTTGGAAAGGTAAATGGTAGCCAATTGAAGCCATACACCGATGATCCGACCAAATGACTATATGATGGTAGCACAATCTTAGTGCTCCATGCAGCTGCAAGGAGGCACGGGACTATAAACTACACTACCCGAGTTGTAGAGCTACGAGGTGATGGGCCTGCGTGGGATATACAGGTGTCATAGAGTCAGCAGATACACGAAGGGAGCTGCACTGCAGGACGAGAGACTGCGCAGCGTAGCCATAAAGTGGTCGTTACCATCACTGGTCATGATTTGACAGTGAGAAAACGACTAAGAGGAGTGAGGGGTGGCATTTAAGGCTGAATTTAAGAGCGAGATATTTGAAAATTTATCACCAATCTAACATTTATGAATGGATTTTGGGGCAAATGGTTGAATTTGAATTCAAATTTGCCTATAAATTATAGAGGGCCACCCATCAAGAGACACTTTTCATTCTAAGAGTTTACGTGTCATGCTGTCTGGTGTGCATGAACTGTGCATTCTTTAATGACTTGGTGACTAGTTCTATCTTTGAAATGTTACATGAGGAAACCCAACATCTTATTAATTGCTTCATGTCTGAACCCATGGAAACTGAGCACAGAGGCGAAAGCTGACAAGGCCACTGTCAGCATGCTAAGGAACGTTGGCCTCAACTTGGCCCCGCTCCCTAGTGAGTTCCTTCACACCCTACAAGCAGGTGTCATTGAAGAGCTTCAGGAACAAGAGCAACGTGCGCTATGCATGATCAGTGAGCATAAAATCAACAACGAATAGATATTTGTTGAGAAGATAGCTGAGCTAAAAGCCTAGAAGAAGGTTCACGAGAATAATGAGCACACTGCCACAGTAGTAGCCGAAGCATGCAGAACCGTTCTGGAACTACATATCCCATAAGAAGCACCAGTGGAAGCCAAGATTCAAAAGTTTGTTGCAGGTGTGCGCGACGCGAAGACTGGGATGGCTAAGGTTTAGTTTTAGCTGAACCTAAAAATTACAGAGCTTGAGTTGAATACATAGCATTCAACGCCACAAGAGGTCAAATAACTGCGTGAAGTTGTTTGAGGGATGGAGTCGCTACAGTAGATGTTGTGGTGGAGGAATGCACTGCACTCTTCTAGTAGTCTATGGAGCTAATCACGAGTCTGTAGGAAGATCCCAACCTGCATAGGTTGAACACAGAGGCCCAGAAACTGTAGCAGTAGTATGACGAAGCAAAGGCGACAACGCACACCATCATTGCCACACAGAGATTGGGAAAGTTGCAGGAGGCAAAGAAGCTGAAAGAACAGGTGGAAGCAGCACAGCGGAAAGAGGCAGTCCTCAAGGCCAGTCTAGGGCCTTGGTTGGAGGAGGCCTATGTGATCTCCACCACCACTGGGGAGAAGTTGGCTAGCCTGTAGAGAACACAACAAAAGATCCAGGAAGATAGCATAGGACCAACAACCGAGCAGCTAGTGGAGCAGCTCAAGCAAGTAGCTACGCAGTGCACAACTAAAGTTGTAGTGGTGGAAGTGGAGCTGGGAGGTCTTAGCAGTAAGATCTCTGTGCCAACATAGTGACTCGGGGGCGAGTCATGATATTTTTGTTGGGGGCCTATTAGGACAGGGTCCCCTAAGGTCAAGTTTTGGGGTTGAAGGCCCAAAGTTTTGTGATGTAAAGTGTAAAGTCTCCACAAGTTATGATCATGGAGTGCATAGATAGTATGTGTCATAAATGGATTTTCCCTTCTTTTATGTAAGTTGTGTTAGCTTGTATAGACCTACCCATGGTCCATGGACCATGGGATTGTATAAAAAGGAGAGTCTTAGAGATTTTAAGGTAAGTTTTTGGGTAACAAAGAATGGATGAAATGGGTCAGTAGAAGTGACAAGCGAAGAGTCTTAGAATAGAAGAGAGGCTCTACAGCTGTGTGCACAAAGGCCTAGAGTAGAGCCCACAGCTGAGTGCGCAGACCCCTGCAGCTGAGTGTGCCGGGTAGTTTTGAGTCTGTAAGCAAATCTGAAGTATCAATAAAGAGATTGTTTTGGAAATATCAGTGTTTTATCCATTTACTTATGTTATAAATGAATGTGTTTATGTTATGATGAATAATGGGTTTATGATTTAATGTTGTGTTGATGTGTGAATCTATATGTTTTACATTGTTACACAAATGCAAGTCATAACATCTATTTATGCGAAGAGTATCTTAATACATGTTAATATTATCAAACACTTAAGTTGATCTGGGAAAATACAGAAGTAGATGCAATCTCAGAAGCGTGTAAATAGTTGATTCGCCTGTTTAAGGTTTGCGAAGGACAGTCGTGGACCTTTGCAAAGGTCTAGAGGCTGGTAAGAGAAAGTCATATTGATGAGCCTTAAGAGCTTATCGATTTGTGCGAAGGCAGGGTTAAGGCATAAAATGACATCATAACCATCTCTCAGTGCAGAAACTTGGTTCCAACATTCCCCCCATACTACTTCGGGTGATAATTTAGTCTACGCCCCGCGGATTGATGCTGAAAGGGCCAATAGTGTAGGGATTTGTTTGGCTAACTTAATGTTGAACCTAGGTCACAACCCCCTAAGGCAATAGGCACATTGGGTATTATAGAAAGTTTATCAAGGAATATGCTCATATAACCGTGCCGACGGAAAAAATATTGAAGAAAGATGTAATGTTTTGTTGGGATGAAGAATGTTAGTGCAGTCTTGATGTCTTGAAGAAAGAAATGATGATTGCGTCCATTTTAGTGTTTCCATACTAGAAGAAAGAATTCCATGTGCACGTAGATGCTTCTGGTATCACGCTCGATGCAGTATTAACAAGGGTAGGAGAGGGAGAAATTGATCATCTGATAGCCTTCACGAGCAAAATGTTATGAAACGTTGAGAATAATTATTCCACTATAGAGCGCGAAGGGCTAGCGACGGTCTACGCACTAAAAATGTTTTGACATTATTTGTTGTGTGGACATTTTAAAATGTATATAGATCACTTTGCGCTGAAGTGCCTAGTCAATAAGCCTGTATTGGGGGAGAATATCTGTTGATGGTTATTGTTGTTTCAAAAATATGACTTTGAAGTGATTTTGAAGCCTAGAAGGCTGAATGCAGGACCTGACCACCTGTCAAGGATTGAAACGGGAAAAGAACCAAATAGTTTGGAGGAAGGACTACCGGATGTGCAACTCTTTACTATGCACGTCACGAGTGACCATTTCGCTGATATCATTCAATTTTTAACCACGGGTACAACCTCGAAGGGATATTCCACTCAGCAAAAGAAGGAATTAGCAGTCCACTTTGCAAATGTTTTAGTGATTTCGGGTCACTTATATAAGATGGGAACAGATGAAATATTGTGAAGGTATGTTCCAGAATTTGAACATGCTTGTATCCTCGCCAAAGCACATGGAGGAGCCATAGGAGGACACTACGTAGGAAAAGCAACTGTGTAGAAGATTTTGCGTGCTGGGTTATGGTGGCCGACATTGCATAAGGATTCTAAGACGTATTGCAAGGCAGGCGATGCTTTCCAAAGGAGGGAAAAACCTTCGCGACAAGACAGATTGCCTTTAAATCCTCAGGTTTTGTTGCATGTATTTGATAATTGGGCTATTGATTTCATAGGCCCAATATAACACCAAGAAAGAAGACAAGCATGGGTTGTATTATTATTGCAAAAGAATATTTAACCAGATGGGAAGAAGTGCAACCGATGAAGGATTATACAGTTGCCACTGCTATGAAGTTTTTGTTTGAATATGTCTTAACACAGTTTGTATGCCCTAAGATATTGATGAGTGATAGGCATACACATTTATTGAATGAAATGATCAGCGTGATTCTTGAAGAATTCTAGGTATACCACCAAAAGAGCACACTCTATCACCCTTAGGGGAATGGAACAGTGGCATCATTTAACAAAATCTTAGAGAATGTGTTGACAAAGGTCTGTAACATGTAGAGGAAGGACTAGGATATGCACATACCAACAGTACTATGGGCATATAGGATGACCTACAAGAATTTGACAGGACAAACACTATTTAGTTTGGTCTATGGGACTGAAGCAGTGATGCCTATGGAGTATATTTTGCTAAGTCTACATATTACAACTTAGACAGAGATGGCAGATTTTGATACCTTGGAGGAACAACTTGCCTAGCTAATGGAGTTAGAAGAGGACCATTTTCTTGCAGGATTTCACCAACAAGTACAAAAGGAACACAAGAAAGCATGGCATGATAGGCATATTAAGCTACGCACTTTCAAGGTGGATGATTTAGTGTTGCTATATGAAAACAAGTTCACAAAATTTCCAGGGAAATTTCAAATGCACTGGTTAAGGCCATATGTTGTTAAGGAGATCACAGATGGTGGCGTAGTTTAGCTCACGAAGCTAAATGGGGAGCCATTCCCTGGGAAGTGAATGGAAGTAGGTTGAAGTTGTACACGGGGGATCCTGCCCCTGCATAAGGACTAATTGGTAGTAGAACAATCTTAGTAATATAGGTTGATGCAAGGGATTGTGGGACTATAAACTATGTTTCCCAAAGAGGAGAAAAATATAGTAAGGAGGTTGTGCGATGAAAGAAAGGAGTGCAACAGGTGAAGCTTTGTTGGATGCATTGTGCCATTGAGGGAGGTACTGTGTATACGAGTCCAAAAATATTCGTTGGAGTCACTATTGATGATTTTATGGAAAAAATCTCATTAAGAGGAGCGGGTAGGCACCATTTATGGTGCAAATATTTGGAGATATGCCACCAAAGACACATTTATGATCAAAAAATGGAGGGAACAATCAGATTTGAATTTGAAAACCCCTATAAATATGGTATGTTGTCCTACAGAGAAACGATTTGCATTATGAGAATTGTTTGTGAGCCTTATTGTTTTGGGTTTATGAAGCGCAAAGACTGGGAAGAAATCTTATCACAACCATTGTTTGCAAACCTATCTGCAGCAACCTGTGAACTTTTTTTTGACCAAATGACTGCAACAAATCTCGCAGAGGCTTTTAGTTCTAAATACGCAGTCTCCGACGCGAAAACCCCTGAAGTCATATCTATGGAAGCTACGCATTCTGTGTCTACGGTGCCAAGGTCGCCTAGGCCAAAGCAATCAGCTACTAAGGAGAAGCAGAAGAAACCTGTACCAGGGGACGCATTCATCGACAAAGAACCTGGAGGTTCAGTAGAAGGACAAGAAGGATAAGGCAAAGAAACTGGGAAAATAGTGGACTTTAAGGCAGAATAACTCCGTGACGATGTGGAGGAATTAGATGTTGAGGAGGGTGAGCCTATCACTAGGCTCCCAGACTATATCCCTCCATAGAAAGGGAAAACAAAAGTCACCAAAGACCCAGATTTGGGAAAATTTATGGTATCTACAACACTATTACCAGAACAGGTCATTTTTTAAGGTGCAGCCTTAGTGCGCATCCTGGTGCTAAAGCTGGAGGATTGGGATCTTGCTGACCACGATAAATTCTCTCACTTAGCTACTAATAAGTACATGACAAAGATCTACTATCAAGAAACTGGGTTACATGGTTAGAACACATGAAATGGGTCAAAGGCGTCGAGCAGGCCAGTTTACTGCACATGCTTTGCATACCACACTTCCACTGGTTGATTATCAACATTGTGCGCATGCGCCATCTACTCGCGCTAGTGCATGATGGGTGCTTATGGCTTGGTGAACCCATCCCTATCACCAATATTCTCATCCATGGGATTACGAAGCTACCCTATAAACGGGCAAAACCTGCCAAGGAGTTCAGAGGAAAAAGTGGAGAAAAGGAGTTGGTGGATATGATGAAAACTGAATTTGGATTGATCAAGAAGTCACGCGGATATTATATCCGCTCCATTCACGACCAGGCAGTGCAGTTCACTACCAAAATTCTAGTAGGGAAGATTATGCAGAAATGTCGTGCGGACAAATTTCCAGCACTAGTAGTGTCATTGGCTTCCCAGTGCACAAAGGGAGTACAATACAACTGGGCACAATATTTATGTGAGGAATTCCTTGCGAACTATCGTGAAGCACAGGAGGACAGAAAGGCATTTCACTATGCTGGATCCTGTTGCTAATTTTACTAGTAGCATGGCGCCTGCCGAAGGATAGTGAGTTTCCTCCGCAAAAAGAAGATTTACTAGAGGCAGTGAATTTCACCTCGTTGTGGATGAAAAAGGATCCGGAGAGGATCAAGGATCCAAGATTTTTTGGATATTGGTTGAAATGGGCCTCCACACAGTAATCATTTAGAGGCCAAGGTTTTCTCCAACCTTGTTGGAGCACTTGAGGGCCTTCATGGAGTTTAAGGCCGACTTCCATAATGTCTCGATCAGGGCGAGGTGAGACCCTAAGAATATATGGCACAAGTTTCCATACTTGGTTTCAGAAAAAAATGTGCAGGAAATTATGGGAAGTTGGCTAGTGAAGTGACGAAAACCCACGGATGTTGGTGCAGGTACCAGTCAATGCGGAGAAAGCTCTGTTGCGCAGACGACATCTGTGCAGAAATGAAAATAAGAAGCACATTCATCTGCGCAGAAATGAAAAGAGGCAGCACAGGAAACGGCGCGGGAATTGGTCGAGCAAAGAAAGAAAGAAGCTACTACCAAGGTAGCTACTGAAAAAGAGTGTGCTGAGACAGAGAACACAACACAGAGGAAGTCGAAGCAGCAACTTCCTAGCATACTAAGGAGTAGGAACTATCCGAGAAAGGAAGAGATAGAAAAGAAATCCTTTCACATTGAAGAAGCAGAGTAAGTAGACAACCGTTGGGCCAAGGAAGAAGCACAAATCAGATAAGCAAGCAAGAATCGACCCGATGATCCTCTCAGAAGGGGATCTCAATGAAATTGGGGACAAAGTTAGAGACACCACAACAGAGTTGTGGTAGGAATTTAAACAATAGTACATGAAGATGTGAGGGAGCATCCAAAAGGATATGCATGAACTACAAATCCAAACAGGCAAGCTTCAAGTGAGCATAGGGCAAGGAAGTGGGGTAAAAGTGAGCTTGACACAAGGGAGTGAGAAAGTATTGGAGATGGAAAGGACTCTAGACCTTAGAATTGTCTCCTTACCAGAAGGATCAGTTCGTTCAGAAATAGAGGAAGACCACACTCTGTTGAGCACGATCAAAGACATCAGGGTGAACATAGTCGTGCTGCCACTTCAAACTCGTCATGCACTGCATTAGGGGTTTAGGAGGAGCTTAGAATCAGAGAGAAGGGAACACTTGTAGTAATCAGTGAACTTAAGGTAAACAACGAATAGATATTTGCTGAGAAGGCTCAGGCTCTGAAAGAAAAGGAAGAGTTGGAAGCATGAAGTCAGAGTCTGGAGATAGCAATAACATAGGCATGCAATTCAGTCCCAGAATTACATATTCCGGAAGATGCCAGAGCTACAACAAAGATCAAGAAATTGGCTTCTGCAGTCTGCAAATCAATATATGAGATAGGGAGAGTCACATTTGACTTCCAGATGAAGAGAGCAAAATTACAACTGAAGCTATAACCGACTACTCTGCCAGAGGTAACGAAGCAAGGTGATGCAACCATTAAGGATCATACAAATACTCTGGAGGCTATAGTTAAAGGTTGTGACTTTGTTTTTAACTGTGCCATGCAATTATGGGAATATTTGCAGGAGGACCAAAACCTACAGAGGTTGAGCATAGAAATCATAAAGGCCCAGAAGAAAGATATTAAGATCAAGACCATTGTGTGCACATTCATGCCAATCTAGTGCTTCATGCGCCTACAGGAAGGGAAGTTAATACAAGCACATGAATTGTAATGAAAAGAATCTATGTTAAAGGCTTAGCTTCAACCTTTGACAAAAGAGGCCAGCCATATTTATCAGACCATTCAGGAGAAGCTCAAAGCTCTGCAGTAGAATCATGGGACCATGCAACTTACTGTAGAGGGACCAACTACATAAAAGTTGGTCAAAGAGGTGAAGAAGGCTACAATATAAAGTACGCGGAGCTGAATCCATTGAAATAGTAGTTTAGTGAGCTCTACCACAAAATCGAGAAGCCATTTGAGTGACTCGAGGGTGAGTCACCATATTTGTGTTGGGGGCCTACTGGGATAGGGTCCCTAGCATCAAGTTTGGGTTAGTTTAATCAATTTTTGAGTAGAATTCTGTAAATAATGTAAAGTCTCCACGAAATGTGGAAGCGGAGGGTGCAGCTAAGTTGGAGTCAAAGGGGCTTTAGCCTCTTATATGGGTAAGTGATAGGATGGTTTTGAGACTCACCCATAGGCCATGGGCCATGGTATTGCATTAGAAAGGCTATAAATATTTGATTCATAGCGAGTCTAGATATAGAGATTTTTATGAAGAACAAGTGTAATGGAAAGGGCTAAGGTAGGAAAGCTTTATTTTCCTATACTTAGGCGAAGGGGGGAGGCTCCTACAGCTGAGTGTGTAGAGACATTCGCAAGTTCGTAGCTGAGTGCACGAGCCCCTGCAGCTGGGTGCGCAAGGTGGAAGAGTCTTTAATTTGAACGTTGAATCTAATAGAGACTAATTTTGGACCAAATCTCTTGCATTTGTTCCTTGTTCTTAATTTTTTTTTAAGTTTATGCATGGTTTCTTAATGATCTGTTTTTTATGAAGCAAAGAGTATCCTCCGCAGGAACTTGTTGAGATTTTAATAGCTATGCATGAAATAAGTAATGATTTGTTTTCGTGAAGGTAGTAGCTAAATCTGTGATGATAATTGTTCGAAGTGCGTAGATATGCGAAAAGGCAGATCTAGGTTTAATATTTACTAGGAAAAAGTTGTAAGTCTTCTCCTTTTAGGTCTGAAAAGCCTCATTGTAGACCTTCGCAAAGGTATGGAATCCATTTGGATAGAGTTCAGTAGTGAACCATAAGAAGATACAGATCTGCGCGAAGGCAGATATGACCTACAAGGGCTTCATATTACACATCACAAGATCTCTGGATGTAGGAACCTAGTTCTAGTATCCCCCAATACTGCATCGGGTGAGATTGCAGCCTACACTATGTAGGTTGTTGCAGAATAGGCTAGCAGTTAGGGTTTTGTTGGTTGGCGCGAATAAATTTGAACTTGGGTCAGGCCCCCTTAATTCAATAAGTGCCAATGTACAATTCTGATAGAATAACATAGCTTAAAGACTTTGGTGGAGAAAAATCAAAAAAATCATATAATTAAGTATCCATATTGAATACTTAATCAATCAAATATAGTAGATGCATGTAGAAAAATTCTACAGCCAAACAAATGTGCATTCAAGAGATGGCAGAAGGCAACAATTAATGATGTGAAGAGGTGATTTAAACAGATTGTTCAATTAGTTAATCTCAGTGTAGGTGATAACTTTGTAGTGGGTTGTCAATGAGGTTAATACTCGAACCTAGTCTTTCCCTAAATCCTATGTTACCTTGAAAATATGCAGAAATAGATTATGGAATAACAGGGAAAGCCATACATGAAGAAAAAAAATTTATGTTATGGAACTAAAGTGAGAATACTTTAATTAAATTCCTGTAATAAAGGTCTTTACAAAAATGGTAGTGTTCTAGCATCAAAATCCAACCCTTTTACAATTAAAATGAAACAATATATAGGAAAACATCTTCCTTAAATTGTCACTAGTCTATAAGAAACAAATCCTATCAAATAAACTAAAAATACAATATGTTGTGGAAAATCTGGAAATGGTAGAAAATCTTCTACCTTTAAATCTGTGTGTGATCCTTTAGTTTATGATTCTTCTACTAAGAAATTTGAAGTTGTTTAATATTTTTCCCTCTAAATTTGGAAATTATTGCTTGATTGGTGATTTTGTTCTCTCAAATATGGAAATTGGCTCACTCATTGCTGATTGATTGCCTTTATTCTTGAAATTGGTTGCCCATTTTTTGTCACAAATATGCCTTAAACTTCTTCATGTTGATCTTTTACCTCAGAATCTAGAGGTTATTGAAGTTTCTCCCTAAAACTCAGTTCATATGCCTATAATCGGGTTGACTGATCCCCTTTTTATAGAATTGATTAAACCCCTGTCCTTTGATAATTCAATTATCTTAATTATCCTTCACATGCTTAATCATTGTCAAGAAATTTTAAAATGATTTGGAAATCATTGATTTTTTTGTTACTCTTTAATTTTCAAAAATAAAAAACTTAAATTTTTGGGAATAATATATTTTGATAAAAATATTTTCCAAAAAAATTATAAAATCATATTTCCATATTTCCATGAATTCCATAAATGAAAAATTAAAATATTTCCTCAAATGATTTTTTTCCCGTAAAACCATATCTTGATTGAAATCTATGTCTTGTTTTGAAATCCATGTCTTGTTTTAGCCTATAAAATTGTTCCTTTCATCATGAATGTCATAAATCGGATCCCAAAATATTGCTTTGTAAACCCATCCATGGTTTTGAAAACCATGTCCTTTAATACTTCTACACTATAGAATTTATTTGTTTATGAATTTCATAAATGAAATTTACAAACATTTACCCAAAACCATCCATTGTTTTGCTTCCCATTGTTTGGTAAATTATGAAAATATTTTCTCATCTTCCTCTTTTTTACTTATGTACAAATTTTAGATAAGAAATTATCCAAATTTTCTTTACACGGGAATTTTCCTCTTTATAATTTTTTCCCTCCTTATATCCATAGCATAAAACATTGATTTGTCTGATCTGTAAAATTTCATTTTCACCGTAAAATTATTCCACGGGGAGGAAATATTTCTTTATAACATTGGGAACTCCATGATTTGTATTGAAATGTACTTCTGGAACATGTATCTTCATTTTACCTGCACGAAAGTATTTTTCAACCTAGCCTCTTCTTACCTCAATCTTTCACCTATGAGATCATTCTAGAAAAATACGATTATAAAAATTCTCCCTCCATTATTTCCCTTGAAACAACCTTTTTAACTTTTAAACTTGCTTGCATACCAAGTAGAAATTCCCACCTGACATTTATAAATTCGAATCAATGTAAAAAAATTGTTTTACAACTATCTTGCAAGGGGGTAGTAGATGGTAAATGGTTTAGATAGGGGGTCCCACAATGCATGAATGAAGACAACTCTAAAAAGTGGTAAGAGTGAAACAACTTTGCGGTGGGAGGGGGTTAGGCTAAAAGTCAGATAGGTTATGCCCCCCGCAATCCATTGATTTAATATTTCACACATCTCGAGGTAATGTATATAACAATGTTTTAATGTGTGAAATGCGAGGTGGGGACAAGGTTTGAATGCACAAAAATAATATTTTAATTAATTTGACTTATGGATTTTGACTTTCAACCCCCCCAATACATGGTAACAAATGTGGTTCTCATATTTAGAGATAAGGGTTGGTCTCAAATTTCTTTAAATTTTTAATAATTATTCTGTATTGTAAATAATTAACTTTATAAAAATATAGTATTGTATTTCTATAATATCATAATCATTTAAATAATATGAAATTATTATTAAAATTAACTAGCACATTGCATAATGACCATTTCACCACAAGAATTTGTATATGTCTGAGGCTTAGTTGGGAGACAAATTGTCAATTATATAATTAAAAAATTGTTGCCTTCTTTGGTGTAATAAATAGCTACAACATTGGCTCTAACTAGGGACTGCTTCCCCCTTTAGGATGTAGAGAACTAGTAGACCAGCTGCCCTTATACTATTAGGCATGGAGTCCTGACATAAAACCATCAATCATTTGCCACCTTAAACATGTAATTAGCAACATGTACTAGTCCTTTACTGAAAATAACTTCAACACTGAAACTATTGCATACTAAGAACTGGTATATTTGAGAAATGAATAACACATCTAATCCATCGAGCTATGTAAATCAAGTTGTCAACAACAACCTACAAACTACCTGTAACCTGTGACTTGAATTTGTTCCGCACTCCAAAATCTATAATTTGAAAACTAAAATAAAACTATCAGTTGATGCAAGCAAAAGTAAGTACAATAGTGCTTAATCCATTGGGCTAGTGGAGTCAATAATTAACAAATTTTCTTCTTCCAATCTTCGGCAACTTATTACACTCAACCAAACCAAACTACCAACTACAAACTAGAATCCAAACTGAAACAAATGTTGATCTAAACTGAATCAATCGATAAATTATTGAAAATAAAACCCATTCATATAGGACACACCATAACTGACTAATCTATTGCACACTAAAACTGAATGATTTGTTGTTTCAATCCCACACACCTCTATCTAATCAAGCTAAAAATATGTATTCCTAGGTGTAGTCAAATTTATAGTATAACCACATGGGAAGTGGATTAACTGGAAAATCAATTTGCATGAAGTTGAAGATATGAAAAATATTTACAATATAAAACTGAAATTCCTTGAGTAGCTAATACTTACAGCTGAAATTTGAAGAGTGGATCCTTTATTGATGTTTGAAATTTATGATCATTACCAGAAGAAAAACATGTTGTTGCATGCCATTATCATAGCAATAGATGCACTTGTCATTTTGAACCAGCAACATCTAGAACCCAGTGGAATCGCCATATAGTAAAAGAGGATCCACCAGGGGAAGGAATTGCAACCAATGTCAAATGCTTTCTCCTTGTTCACCAACAAAGACTAGATCTAACATTGATCATTCTTCGAGGAAAGATCTCTTCGTTACTTCACTGCCTGGTAATGGCGCCAAATGTGGTGTTTGTTTCTCGAAGGCAGTTCTTCGCTGCAAATCTACGCCACGAAACCAACTCGATCATTCTTTAGGTTCAAGCTGGACCTTGAACCAACGGGGGCTCCCTCAAGTGTTACGAGTCCTTTTTTAACATTGTTCATTGTCACTGGCCAACAACCTTTGAATCACAATGTTGAGATCTATTATTTGTTGTAGGTGGTTGCTGATGAATATCCAATCTTCGCTTAGAAATAAATCCCTCTCTTACTAAAACTTGATCAAAGTGGCAATGTTGAGTTATGACAAAATAACATAGCTTAAAGATTTTGGTGGAGTAAAATAAGATAAATCGGATAATTAAGTATTCATATTGAATACTTAATCGATCAAATACAGTAGATGTATGTAGAATAATTCTACAACCAAACAAATGTACATTTAAGAGATGACAGAAGGAAACAATTAAATGATGCAGAGGAGGTGATTTAAACAAACTATTCAATTAGCTAATCTCAGAGTAAATGATAACTTTCCAGTGGGCTGTCAGGGAGGTTGATACTCAAGCCTATCATTGCCCTAACTCCTATGTTACCTTGAACATATGCAAAAACACGTTATGGAATAACAAGGAAGACATACATGAAAAACACTTTATGTTATGAAACTAAAGCCATAATAATTTAATTTAATTCCTGTAATAAAATTCTCTACAAAAATAATAGTGTCTAGGCATCAAAATCGAACCCTTTTACAATGAAAATGAAACAATATATAGGAAAAAATATTCCTCAAATGGTCACTAGTCTATAGGAAACAAATCCTACCAAATAAACTAAAAATATAATATGCTGCAAAAAATCTAGAAATGGTAGAAAGTCTTATGCCTTTAAATCTACGAGTGATCATTTAGTTTCTGATTGTTCTGCTAGGAAATCTAAATTTCTTTAAGATTATGCCCTTTAAATTTGGAAATGATTGATTGACTGCTGATTTTGTTCCCTCAAATCTGAAAATTAGCTCACTGATTGCTAATCGATTTCCTTTATTCTTGACATTGCTTGCCCATTTTTTGTCATAAATCTGCCTTAATCTTCTGCCTGTTGATCTTTAACCTCAGAATCTATAGGTTGTTGAAGTTGCCCCCTAAAACTCAGTTAATATGCCCATAATCTGGTTGACTTATCCCCAATTTATAGAATTGTTTAATCCCTTGTCTTTTGATAAAATTATTTGATAATTCAATTATCTTAATTATCCTTCGTGTGCTTAATCATTGTCGAGAAATTTGAAAATGATTTGGAAATCATTCATTTTTTGTCACTCTTTAATTTTCAAAAATGTAAATCTTAAATTTTTAGGAATAATATATTTTGATAAAAATATTTCCCAAAATGTATAAAATCATATTTCCGCGAATTCCATAAATGAAAACTCAAACTATTTCCTCAAATGATTTTATCCTGTAAAGTCGCTCATTCATTTAAATCCATGTCTTGTTTTAACCTGTAAAAATGTTCATTTCCTGATGAATTTCATAAATCAATCTCAAAATATTGTTCTGCAAACCCATCCATGGTTTTGAAAACCATGTCCTGTAATACTTCTCCATTGTAGCATTTATTTGTTTATGAATTTCGTAAACGAACTTTACAAACATTTACCCAAAACCATCCATTGTTTTGCTTCCCATAGTTTTGAAAACCATATCTTCAACCATGTTTGGTAAGTTATGAAATATCTTCTCATCTTCCCCTTTTTAATTGTGTAAAATTTTTGGATAAGAAATTATCCGAATTTTCTCTCCACAGGCATTTTCCACCTTATATATTATTTTCCACCTTGTATCCATAGCATAAAACATTGATTGTCTGCTATGTAAAATTTCATTTTCACCATAAAATTATTCCACTGGGAGGAACTGTTTCTTTATAACATTGGAAACTCCATGATTTGTATTGAAACGTACTTCTGGAATGTGTATCTTCATATATTTCTTTATAGCATTGAAAACTCCATGATTTGTATTGAAATGTAGTTCTTGAATGTGTATCTTTACCTACACAAAAATATTTTTCAATAGTTGACCTAACATCTTCTTACCTCAAGCTTTTACCTATGAGCTCATTCCAAAAAAATATTATTATAAAAATGCTCCCTCCATTATTGCCCTCGATACACACTTTTAAACTTTTAAACTTTCTTGCATACCAAGTAGAAATTCCCCCCTCACATTTTCAAATTTGAATCAATGTAAAAAAAAGTGGGCTTACAGCGTTCTTGTAGGGGGGTAGCAAATGGTAAATGGTTTAGGTAGGGGGTCCCACAATGCATAAGATGAAGACAGTTGTAAAAAACGGTAAGAGTGAAACAACTTTGTGGAGGGTTTTGGGGGGTATGTTAAAAGATAGGCTAGCCACGCTCCTCCCCCCTCGTCCCCCCCCCATAATCCCTTGATTTAATATTTCACACATCTCGATGTAATGTATATAACAATGTTTTAATGTTTGAAATGTGGGGTGGGGACAAGGTTTGAATGGATAGAAATAATATTTTTATTAATTTGACTTATGGATTTTGACTTTCGACCCCTGTAATACATGTTAACAAATGCGATTCTTGTATTTAGAGATAAGGGTTGGTCTCAATTCTTCTTTAAATAATAATTCTATATAGTAATAATAACTTTATAAAATATACATTAAATTTCTATAAAATTAAAATCATTTAAATAATACAAAATTACTATTAAAAAATAACCAGAACATTCCAAAATGATCATGTCACCACAAAAATTTGTATATGTCCAAGGATTAGCTGGGGAGACAAATGGGAAATTATATTAAAAAACATGGTAGCCTTCTTTGCTGTACGAAATAGCTACAACAATGACCTTCCTCTCTGGTTGACTTACTCAATTCTTCATCAACACTTCCGATATTTAACTTCATCAGATTCAATTTTCCACAATTGGTTAACTTAACAACAATTAGTAAAATTATTACCTAGAAAACATTCTTCATCAACACTTCCGATATTTAACTTCATCAGATTACACATTTTCCACAATTGGTTAACTTTAACAACAATTAGTAGAATTATTACCCTAGAAACATTCTTCATCAACACTTCCAATATTTAACTTCATCAGATTACATATTTTCCACAATTGGTTAACTTTAACAACAATTAGTTGAATTATTACCGTAGAAACATTCTTCATCAACACTTCCGATATTTAACTTCATTAACAACCATTAGTAGAATTATTACTTAGAAACAACTTCTTTCATTTTTAATTGGGATATCGTTTATTATATTTCCATTGTCATTTAGTCGGGATACCATTTATTATGTTTCCATTGTCATTGTGGGACCCTAATCTCTGTAGGCTTGAGCTTCCTTGAATTAAAAGATACCATGCTGCATGATTCAAATTACAAGATACTTTCAAAACCTTTGACTTATTTTTCTCCTCAGTAAATGATACCATTTCCACCTCATATATGAGAGTTGAATTTGGTACCATTTCCACCTCATATATGAGAGTTGAATTTGGTAGAATTATGGCTAGATCTATTTGTGTGTCAATATTCTAAAACCATATTAAGGTCCTATTGTAATCATGGAAAACTCCCGAGTCTTCATGATTTCCACCGCCTTATCAAGATCAGCAATGATTTATTCTTCATTAACTACAAATTGAAAAAGGCTCCTCTTATTCATATGCCTGAATGCTGAAATGTTTACATACGTAAAGTTATGCTTTTCTTCCGCTTAAAACTATTTTTTATATAAACAACAACAAATGGAGCTCTCTAGTCATTTTATCAATTATTGTATCTTAATTTTCCACTGGAAATGGTATTCGAGATGGCATTTTTTCCTTCCACAAACTCTGAAAGTTCTCAAAATAATACTCTTATTAAGAAAACTCAAGGTCAACAAAGTGATAGTATATTCTCATAATGATCATAAGTGTTGTAGCTAGGGATTCTTAAAAATTGATTTTGATGGCTCTTTTGAATAATTATTACGAAGCCTTAAATCCAAATCTAAATCTTCCAAAGAACATTCCTGTCTTATCTTTGCATATTCTATTTAGAAAATGGAGCCCTGAACTCGTATGGAAAAATGTTTGTAACAGTGTTCACCCTTCATCTTGAAATTTAAGTATATACCCTTCAGAAAACCAACAAAACATCCTAAACTATTGAGGATTTTGCAAAAATTCTCACGAGCCATCAAATTGATGTCGTTTTGCAAAGAACCCATAAAACCCATATCTTGGATTTTGAAAATTCGTCTCCATTTGTTCAAAAAATGAGTCCAAATATCATTCTTTGGGAACCAGGGCGAAATTTGATTTTAGATCAAATTTGGCAATCCTTTAAAAAATTTAGTGATGCTTCTTCCACCTGTATTGTTCTCTTTACAAATGTCTTTACCACTAGTGCTGAGTTCAGTATTGTAAACCTCCTACTGAAACTTCTCTAGGTGCATTCTGTAGAAGAGAGTCTCCACCTGAATCTTGGGATCTTTAAATTCTTTGCCCATTTTGTTAATGAAGATAAAGGGGCAATATTAGTGACCACCAGATTTGTTTTGTATTTGAAAAAACTACACCAGAAGAACTTGTCCCTGCATTCTATGCTAAAGCTAACAGTTTGCACTGACCATTAACTCAATGGATGAAAGATATCAAATATAAACATAAAATAACAAATACAAGATCCCTCTCATAGAGTTATCGTTAACCATCTTCTCTTATCGCAATAGGGAGCTAGAAATGTTTATAAATTTTGTAAAGGGAATCTCGATGGGAGATTTCTGGCCAATTGGAAAGATTCGGTGGCCCTTTAGCTACAAAACAATGAAATCTTAGGGAAACCAGATACTTATCTTCCCGGCAAAATTATTTCAAGTTGAAGACTTGAACCACTAATTGAGATTAAAAATTGAGGGTAAAGTGGAAGCACAACAAGTTTAGTGATTCGTTCATTCTATTAGGGTGAAAGCTCTGGATATTAGTTTGGTGCCTTCCTTTTTCAAGACTCTGAAAAAATTGATGTATATTGATCACAACCAAAAACCAATCTACGAAATCAATGGAAAAGATTGTATATTTTTTTGTCACAAACTTGTTTTTGGTCTCCTCGAATGCTCGCCACATGACCAGTGACTCCTAACTCAACCCTGTTATATTATCCAAAACATATTGAATAATTACAGGCTCACCCCTTCTCTAGTGTGTCTAAAAATGATCAATAATCTAGCCCTTGACATTCATAATAATTAAGCAATAGTTATTGTTGTTATTCTGTCTGAAATGTGCACACCATATTTTTGAAACCATCCAACCCTAAACAATGATTAGTGACAATGGTAAAACTCAGCAATGAGGAAGTTGGTAGAGCTACAATCTATATCGGGGGAGGGGGCGCGAGAAAGCGAGCAGGGTCTTAGTGGTTTTGGAACCCACTAGAAGGGGTCCACTATTCACCTGAGCATCCATGTGCAGAAAGTTGTTTTGGCAAAACAATAAATCGCATAACTTTCCCCCTCCATTAGTTAAACTTTGGACAACCGAGGGGTTTCACTAATGAAAATGAACCATTGATTTACCTTACTTATGATCTAACGGTGTTGCCTTATTTTGCAAAACTCACAACATAGATGCGGTGCTTTTGTACTTTGTTGTTTGGAATGCGTGGGATAGTTATCCCACATGCACCAGCGAGCCGTTCTTTATTTATTTATTTATTAATAAAATCAAACTTATTTAAAATTAAAATAATTTTTAACATAAATGTATTGCCTTTGAAAATAAAACAAAGACGAACTTGGTTTTGAGAAAGCAAGCGAAGGTAAATTGGGGATAATCAAAATAAACTTGGTAATAAAAAGACTTTATCAGTTTGCAAAGGTCTAGGTCTAAAATGTGAATGAGAAGGAAAAATTATAGGTACTTGATGGGATCATAGATTTGGGGATAATCAAAATAAACTTGGTAATAAAAAGACTTCATCAGTTTGCAAAGGTCTAGGTCTAAAATGTGAATGAGAAGGAAAAATTATAGGTACTTGATGGGATCATAGATTTGGAGGATTAGCAAAACACTTGGGGAGAGCCGGGTAAAATTTGGAACCACCTTAAATTTATATGTATAATAAATGGATGAACCCTCATGATACATAGGAAAAAGAACTTGGTTTTGAGAAAACAAGGCGAAGGTAAATTGGGGATAATCAAAATAAACTTGGTAACAAAAAAGACTTCATCAATTTGCAAAGGTCTAAAATGTGAATGAGAAGGAAAAATCATAGGCACTTGATGGGATCATAGATTTGGAGGATTAGCAAAACACTTGGGGAGAGCTGGGCAAAATTTTGGAACCACCCTAAATTTATATGTATAATAAATGGGTGAACCCTCATGATACATAGGAAAAATGAAAGGCGATTTTATCAATAATATGATATGTATATATAATTTTTTTAGCGAATTTCTCACCATATTATATTATCTTGTAAAGTCATGGAGAATCTTTCACTGAATTATAAAATCTTGTAAGATCTTGGCAAATCTTTCACTGAATAATAAAACATTGTG
>APFE030036544.1:512-16411 GCA_000404065.3 Pinus taeda
ATATAAAGCCACAAAAATAACAATAGAGGGATTCTATGGGGCTCAGTAATAACAATATGGGGGCATTAGGGGCACAACGATATTAATAAGGGGTATAACTAAAATAGTAATGGGGTAATCACTAGTATTATAGGGACCCAACATATATATAACGAGCTAACGGATAAAACAAATTTCTACCGGTAAAAACAAACCCGCATCAATTTGGAATTCCATTAAAACAATATGCCATGGGTGGGGGTCGGTGGGGTTGGAACCCCCAACCTGCCCACCTCCAATGCTATGCCTTACCAACATGCCAAGGATGACGACTTTGTAAATTTCATCACTCGTCTACTATATGAACTTGCCATTTCGTAGTTGCTAGGCGGAGGCTGGAATCGGGAAGATGAAACCTCAAACTAGGGTGGAACCATGATTTGCATAGGGTGTGGAACCCTAAACTAGGAGAATATTAAGATGTTGAAAAGATTTCCTTGAAGACCAGAGATGCCAGTGTTTGATTTTGACAAGTGGGTAGTCATTTTTGCACATTTTCTCACCAGCAGTCCAACTGTGGAGTCTGTTTCCCCATCTAAGTAGCAGAAATGCAGGTGCCCAAAAACACATAATCTTTGAGGAATCTTATGGAATGTAAAATATTCCCTTGGAGGCTGATTTTTGTCATTGTTGGAATGATGCCAACTTTATAGTCATTTTTCAGAGAATTTCGTAGGGAGCATAATGGTGTGCTTAGAATTTTCATCCTAACTGTGGCTTTTTCAGCCATCTTTGGGAAGGAACCTTTGGGGGAATCTTCAAGTTGCCCAAGGGTCTAGAATTTGATGGTGTCAGAAAGGGGCAAAGTTTATAGTCGTTTGACATGATTTTACACTAGGAATTCATTGGTGATGTCTGTTTCAGCAGCTGAGCTTTGCATTTTTCAGCCATCCCCGAGAGTGGAGGTAAATGATGTAGTTATGTCATGCTTTTCTTCTAACTTGCTGAGATGATGTTTATGTTTATGAGATTCATGATTACTATTATGTTTGTTAAACATACATGGGAAACATAAAATAGGAAAGATAAATCATGTGAATACAATTTTTATTAACAAGAGATATACATTTATAGTACAATATGTGACTCTTGGGTTTCACATCCCAAGGTCTCTTGGACTCCTTTTTTCCATTCGGCTTCCACACTAACCCATTGAGGATTAGGTGTCCAACATTCCCCCCTTTAATCTGAAGGGTTATGTATGAGTCCAAGAAGAGAGTTGTAATACAAAATGTGCAAAAATGCATGGCAGCACTAGGTTGAATGTGCTCTCTGAAATGTTGGTATAAAGGGCGGTGGTTTAAGGATGACCACCAAGACTAGAATGCTTAGTGCAGTTCCCGGAACTCTTCCAAAACTGGCAAGAAGCTGAAGTCTTCTGCTAGAGGAAGTGCTCCTATGGTTTTGAAGAGGGAAACCTTCAACCATGAAAGGGAGGTCTCACCCCACATAAAAGGGAGAACTTCAACCTGAAAAGGGAAGTCTCAACCTGTGATGGTTTAAGGATGACCAACAACTCTGGAATGCTTAATGCAATTCCTGGAACTCTTCCAAAACTAGCAAGAAGCTAGAGTCTTCTGTTAGAGGAAGTGTTCTCAATTTTGTTCTTGGAATTCTTCCAAAACTGGCAAGAAGCTGAAGTCTTCTGCTAGAGGAAGTGTCCCAGATTGCCAACTGAAGGCATGTTCACAGGCATCTTTGTCTCTGGCTACAACTCTGAAACTGGTGTGGCAGGTTTTGGCTCAGGCTCGCTTGATGTGGCTTTGAAGCTTGTAGATGACCATCATTTCCCCCCCTGTCAGATACAAGGTGAGATGATGGAGAAAACTAAACTGCAAGACTGTTCAATACTGTGGAACAAGTTCTGACATGTGATTTGAATATCTTCTTGGCTGTTGATGTCCATTGCTAAGAAGCGATCCATCCAAGATGAATCTTTGTTCTTGCAGGGTGTTTGTTTCTGAAGCATCTGTGCGAAGAATGGCTAGTTTTATGACAGTGCTTACATGGATGAAGATCAAAATAGCGATCTTTCAAATGGCCAACTCGGTCACAGTGTTGGCATTTCACAATCTGTTATTGTTGTTGTTGTTGTTGAAGAAAGATAGAATCTGGAATAGCTGGAGGCGAACTGTCATGAGGAACAGGTGAACTGTCATGAATAAATCCAACACTCTGAAACTGAATGGGCTTAGAGTAGTCTGGAATATGAAAGGACAAGTCCTTGTCACATCCAAGACCAGTTCTATGCTTGTTGTGGACAAGCTGTTCCCAAGGTCTGATGATGGGCTTGGGAAGTGCAGACTGAGTTTCTGCATCTGCATGTAACCTTGTTGCTTTATTGGGCACTAGATCTGAATGAGCTTCAGCAATATTGTCTTGCTATTTATGGGAGTCTGTTTCATTGTTCTGAACAGAAACAGGTTCAGAATGATGACTCCTCTGTTTTAATTCTTCTTGTTGTAGCTTTGTCTCAAGCTGCAAAAACTCAATATTCTCCTGTGCATTTTGTAGACATATTTTAATATTGAATAGAGAGGTTTTGTTGATCTTAACCATCTCATCAACAGTGGAATGTATCAGATTATTTAACAACTCTAATTCATTATCAAGTCTGGTCATTTTCTTCATTATCTTATACGTTAAAGAAACTGATCACAACTATCAACCAGTGAAGAAAAAGCAACAATCACTCACAATTCAATGTCACTGCAATATCCTTTATAAATGTCAGCAAATGATCAGTGTGCAACATAAAATATTACAATCAGCTCACCAAACTCTTTATGCAGCAGTGGAATCAAGGAATCAATGCACTATAATGAGTTTTAAATACAATGCTACACTAGAGCAGCAGCAACTGCAAACTTACTTGGATCCTTCAAATATTCATTCACTCTTCAATGTATATCAACACTTCAGTATCAGCTAGTGAGAAGAATATACAGCCACACAAATAGCCTCTAAATGGCATCCAAATTATGACAAACTCATTCTGGTATGGTAGAAATTGACCCAGAGTACCAACAAACCAACCAACAGCAATATATTAAGTAACTCGATAACTGTGTTTGAGCTCCTCCAAGTACCACACACAAACACTTTATAATTCGGCTCAGATCAGTAAGATGAACTGTGGAACCAATTAAAAATTCAATTCATATACCATGAATAACTCAATGTTTCACCACACACTAAATTTGTTTTGTTCATGCATATTCTTCGTCTCCATTGAATCCCTGAGATGAAAGGCACAGATTTTCTAGGGCCTTTTCTCTTCCACAAAGAATTGAGGCCACCTCAGATCAGGAAGATGAGTTCAGCGAGGCGAGCTATAGTTTTGAATCGGAAACGGGGATTCAGAGAAGAATGGTTGCTTAGCTTAATTTGCAACCTGTCTATCTTTTCAAACTCGGCTTCTTTACACTAGCAATCTGCCCATAATTGATCTCTAATGCAACACACAGCCCCAAGAAAGCAAACTCGGTCCAGAAGTAGTTGTCGAGTGGTGTACGACTCCCTTGTTGTCACTTTCAAAACTCGTGGCTAGCTCAGAACTGGAGATTCAGTCATAGGAAATAAATATGGCCATGTTCAACTGATGCACTCGGTCTTATGCATTCCTAGCAAACTCAGCACTTCGAATTCAAGGACTCAGGTGTGACAATTGACTTAAGTTGGCAGAAAATCAACTCAGGTAGGAGATAACTCAGGCAGCAGCAAAAATGAGTGGGTTTTGTTTCACCTTCCTCAAGGCACCCGTCCAGCTACTCAACTGACGATTTCAACGGTCTTGAAAAATAACTCACGCAGATAATGCATGCTCAGCAAATTCCAAATCCAAAACCTCATTCACTGGAAAATTCACACTTTAACATTTTCATGCGGAAGTATTTAAAACATGTGATTCAAAATCAGAATCCAGCTTTAAATTTTAAGCTTCAATATAACATCAGTCCCACATGTCGAATAGTATTGAAACTCACCTCACACATTCAGACCAAATGCCAATAACCTTTGGTTCATCACTTTATGGTTTATGAAAACCATATCCATTTCTCTATGATCAATCATTCGGAAGCTTATCAAACAATCCAATAACTCTCATTATATATGGTCGGATTCAATTAAAGATTGCACCCTTACTTTTATATTCAACCTGGAAACTTATATAATTTTAACCCCAATGCTTAATTCACACACGTTTGCCAATTAACTTTAAACAAATTACTCAATTTTCATTTCATTTATTGCCAACCTATTCAAATTTCAGAAATAAATCAATCTCTGGACCGCCTTCAAATTCTGGACTTCACCAGCAATTGAACCATTCAATTCCACTGTGCTTTCATTCAACCACAGGGCGATATTAACACATCGATTTGTATAAATTCCATTCTTTCGTTTTTCCAATTCCGATTTTCTTCAATCTCTGAACCTGCAGCTTAAATAACTCAACACGATTTCAAACATTTTTCATAACAGTTCAACTCAATGCTCATTAAACAATTGCGCCTTCTATAAAATCGACTCTCCAAGTCGATGTGCCAACGCATTCAAAAATGTTCAATATGTCAACAAACAATGTTCTACTTCAGTCGACTATATTGCCACATAATCTGTAAATAATCGACCCCCAAACAGAAACTTCAAGGCCCTTTGAAAAAGATGCAAACCGGACTGAACTTTAATCACCGCCTTCTATGCTATAACACTACGTCATGATCTTAGCGTTACCAATTTAAACACCAAAGGTTTAATGCAAACTTACGAGATTCGATTTCAACGCAGCTGCTTCTCTTAGCATTCCATCACATAGCTGCACTTCCAATGTGTTATCCAATTCTCACAATGCAACCAAACAGCGTGTGATCTTAAATTAAATTCAATTGAAGTTTTATGCAGCACGCATTGAACATCATGCACAAACGCAACGCTAAAACAGGAAATGACAGTATGGACAGATGTGCAGTGCTGGCAGAGGTAGGTTATTTCAGGTCTGAGGGGAATAAGGCAGAGTCAAAGGTCAGGTAATGCAGAACTGACATATATATAGAGACCACAAAACAAGTGGCTCAAATTGGAGCAGGACCAGCAATTGCCCGCTCTGATACCATGTTAAACACACATGGGAAACATAAAATAGGAAAGATAAATCATGTGAGTACAATTTTTATTAACAAGAGATATACATTTATAGTACAATATGTGACTCTTGGGTTTCACATCCCAAGGTCTCTTGGACTCCTTTTGTCCATTCAGCTTCCACACTAACCCATTGAGGATTAGGTGTCCAACAATGTTGAGGGATACTTGTATGCCACATCATGTGAGACTTTATTAGCTTGTCATGCTGAAGGAATTCCCATTTGAGTGAGAGTTACTGTAGGGAGAGCGTCTTATGGAGAGACATGCCACTCTTGTTGAGGGAATTTTCCCATATGAGTGAGAGTTCCTAAGAATGTCTTGTGGAGAGAAATGCCACTCTGGTTGAGGGTATTCATCCTTGTAATGACAAAGAACATACCATGTACATCATCAACATTTGTAGCATTAATGAAGCGGCCTCCTCACTCTTGACACCAGGGCCTGGAGATGTAACCCACATTGGGTGAACTTCATTATCAAAATTTTCGAAAAATTCCCCTTTTCAAGAAACTATAATATTGTTTCCCACCTTGTGCGCAACATCTATGGGTAACAACTGTCAACTAGTCTTTTCACTTGATTTCTTTACTTCTACTACCTGAACCAACAAATCTAGCTTTCCTATATCCTCCTCCTGAAGTCTCTATTGTGCATGTTGAACATATTCCTTCATTTATCTATATTTCTTCTTCAATTTCCAATGTTGTCTATAGATGTTCTTTAATTTCTTATGTAGAGGAAGGGATCTGCTCAACATGTATTTGGAATCATCCATGGCTGGATGATAGATGTCCATAAGATCACTCCATCTTTACCTGGCCTCTCCATCTTGCTGCTTGATCTTAGAAATTTCATCTCGAGCCTCTTTTAATTACTTATTGATTCTCATGAAGGTGAACTTCCCTTGATCCTCCTTCTCCTCTTGTATTTTCTTCCCTTCTTGGATTTGTAACTTTTTAGATGAGGATCTTGTAACCCTATTGTCGGTATCTTCGCCTTCTTAACCTCTTCCTTGATTTCCTTTACTTTGCCCTTGGATTTGACAACACCTGATGTGGCTTAAACCATAGGTAGGTCTTCATTAGGTTCATTTGTTTTTCCTAAGATGGTCTTCTTTAGTTTCCTATTTTCTTTTTGTTGTTGGGTTATAACTAAGTGAGCTTCTCTTAACTGTTTATCTAACTCCTTGACTTGATTGTCTTTCTCATCCATAGAACTTGTTTGTGCTTGAATTTCCTTAGGTTCAATAAGCTCTTCAACTGGCTTCTCCATTGGTAACCTTTTGACAATTACCTTGGTTAGTGGCTTTCCTGGCACTGGAATCTCCACTACCTCTGGAAAGAATTCTAGATTTTTTTCCCTTTTCCTTTGGTGATTTCTCAACTCTTGATGAATGTCTTTTCTTGATAGAACTCTTTAGGGGTGAATAAGTAGTCTTAGTGGTGGATGAAGGAGTATCCCTATGGCTTGATGGACTTCCGACAAATTGCACTGTAAACATGGATGAGGTTAGAAAATCCTAGCATATGTGTCTCTTTTTATGTAGCTTTTCTAATATAAAGAATTTTATCAGTGAAAAATTAAATAATCGTCAACCATGCCCTTATTCATCCTTACTCTCTTAGTCATCTTGCCTAAACTCCCGAAGAGGAAAAAGGGTAGTTTTAAGGTCTTTTTTACTTGTGAAATGCACGATGATCCTGGAGTGATATGATAGACCTTGGTGAATCTTCCTTCACACGTGAAGTACCTTTGAATTACCTTGAGAAGCTGACTATAATGTTTCAATAAATAGTCACTAGGCACAACAACACCAAACTCTTGGTTTTTATACTCTGGTTTCATGAAATCCTTATAATTATCCAACTATAGAGGCATTCCTTTGAACCATTTCTCCCTCTCCAAAGGTATTTTTGTGGCTGATGCTATGGTGGCTTCTGTCATAATGAATTTCAATTTACCAACTTTTACTTCATCTTCATCAAAATTTAGGGCAAATTCTTTGGTCACCTCCTTATTATACCCCTGTATCCTTTCACAAAATCTGACATAACCTGTTTGATCAAAGTCTACCCTAACGATAGGGTTTGAGTTGATAAGTGAGAGATATTATGGTTTAAACATCACAATCTATCCTCCCTTTGTCTTCCTCTTCTTCTCTGGAGTTTTCATTGCTAAAAACAAGACTCTGAAGATAAAAAAACTTTGAGCTAGGGTTGGTTATTTTAGCAAGGTTGGGGCTTCAAGACAGGGTTGAAAATGATTCTCAAACCTTAATGACTAAAACAATGCAAAGAGACCAAAACTTCTGAGTGGTAATGAAAGAGATGAAGATGCTCTATTTTGCCCTGTGCATAGCACCCTAAATGTAGCGATAGAGAGTAAGACACTTTAATTGACCAAATGACAGGCTCAAGATGCCTCCAAACTTCCTAAGATCTATGAAAATTTCAAATAAATTTACGTAAGGTTGGCACACTAACAATTTCATGATTTCAAGGCTGATGGATAGGTGGAAAAGTCATTAGTTTTGTGTGCAACACCTGCTATGCGCAGTGCTGAGGAAATGAAAGGAAAAGGGCATGGAAGTATGATCAACTCACCTCATAATAAACACGATAAATTCTAATAATTTAACGCAAGCTCCATTGTGTAGAAAAATCAGGGTTTAGAGGTCATTTAGTCAATGAAAAGGGACAAAGTTGGGGTGGCTGTGTGTGTGTGTATGTGTAATGCCCATACACAACACCACTGTGATCAACATTGTGTAAGTGAGAAAACTTAGGTTTCGAACTTAGTTTTTAAAATTGGAAATTGGTAAATTATTTCAGATTTTAATAGAGAAAAAACCCCCAAATCATCAGAAACACCTAGAAACTACGTTTAATGAGGAGAACTAAACCTTTGAGCTATGTGTAGTGTTCCCTTGCATCCTATGCCTAGCGACATAACTAATCTTTTTCATGCCCTTGGAGATGAAATGTTGACAAACTATGAAGGTTGAAGGATGAACTTGCATGCAATTTGATAGATTTGAATAGAAATTCGTTCCTCCTTTCGAAATAATGGTAATTTAAGAATATAAAAAGGTTGAGTGTAGCACAAATAGGATTATGCCATATTTGGTGATGACTATTGTACATTTTCTGATGTCACCCACCATTAACTGTTCTTTAAACCTGATTGACATGACCTAATATGACTCTTATGACAATGACCTCAACATTTTCCCATAATGGCATTGTTTCCCCATGATTACTAATTTCAAATGATGACCCCACATGGACCTTACAATTCAAATCAAAACTAATAGACCTCCTTTGACACACATATTTACAATGACTTGACCAATTTAACTCTTTTGCATAAATACCTCTTAGACAATAATACTTGGTGAATTTATAGACTAATAGACACCCAAAATGAATAGTCAGACAAACACACTTTGATCCCTATATTATAGGGCCCTAACATTGGCTCCAATTGGGATGAAAAACTCCCAACGAGATACCAAGAACACCATAGACTAGTAGCCTTAACTATTGGGCACTTTATTTGAATATTCATAACTAAAAATAACCTAACTGACCATGAATTGACTAACTAAAACTTTATTACATATGGTAGAAACTAATTAGAAACTTAGGGCCTTCACTATGGGCTTTAATCTTTGATGGAATCGACCCACACATGTAGTAGTAAAAATAAATATGATATATACAATCGTGTGTTTAAACCAGTCGGACTTAGGTGAAGTAATACTTGAGTAACTTGCCATTAAGAGGGTCTCCAACAAGTAATTCCCCTGTTAGATATTTTAACATATATGCCTTAGTTCCACAGAAAGCTTCAATTTTATAAAGCCCCTTCCACAAACTATCAAATTTTCCATGTTTTCCCTTTTCTTCATTCTCGACATCCCATTTCAACACAAGGTCATCAATTTGAAAGTTGTCAAATTTTACCCTCCTATCATGAATCCTTTTGATCTTGTCCTGGTGTTGGCTTGAGGGGGCCTGACCCAGGTTCAATGTTAATTAGTGAAACAAATCCCTACACTACTGGCCCTTTCAGTATCAGCCCGTAGAACATGGACCGAAGTCTCACTCGACATAGTATGGGGGGATGCTGGAACCAAGTTTCCTCACCTTGAGATGGTTGTGATGTTGTTTAATTCCCTCTATCCTTGCCTTCATGTAGGTTAGTTCACTCTAGGGCTTGCAAGACAATCCATCTATTCTAGACTTCAATATCTCCACGGAAGGGTTCGATCGACCTTCGCGCAACCCCAACCTGCTGCTCAGATACTTTCGTGCCACTATGGTAGTGTGTCGTACAGATTCCCCTATTTAATATAAGTGACTTGATTATCTTATCAAACAATTGTAGTTAACACCGAGTAAACATATATTCGTAACTGCGTTCTATTATTCAATGTAATTGCGGTCATCCGTGCATCATATAAACACAATAAAGGAAATTCATACATAAAATATCTAGATGCATCAACAGAAAAAAGATAAAGAAATTGTAGAATATCTCTCTTTATTAATATCTTCCAAGTGTTTACAAACTCTGTCCACCCTAGGAACACAACTGTAGGGGTCCACGCACTCAGCTGCGGAGTTCTACCCTAAGCCTTTGTGCACTCAGCTGCAGAGCCTCTACCTACGCTACAACCCAATACTTAGACTTCTTACTTCAGAGCTACGACTCTCTTACATGATCAATCATTTTATGTCCTTTATAAAACTATTTAGAGCTTAGCTCTTTTTATACAATCCCATGGTCCATGGACCATGGGATATCTTACAACTAAATTTACTTTACAAAACTAAGGGTGGACTACCCTTTATGACACATAACACCTTTGTGCTTCGTGACCACAAAATGTGGAGACTTACCATTTTAGTACAAAATTTAACTCAAACAAGGGCTTTTAGCCCTAAAAATGCCCTTGGGGGATCCTGCTTCCAACATGCCCCCAACACAAACATCGTGACTCGCCCTCGAGTCACTCAGTAGGTGAGGAGATCTTTGCGTGAAGCCCATCTAGCTCAACTAGTATGACCGCTACCTTGGCCGTGCATTGAGTTGTCGCCTGCTTCGCATCTTCCACTGTCTTCTCAGTCATTGCTCCTGCACTATCAGCCTAAAACTTTTGTTGTGTCACTTGTAGAGTCGCAAGCTTGTCTTCAATATTTCTTGTGACTGTGTAAGCTTCCTCCAGCCAGGGCTTTAGTCGCACCTTCAGCACTGCTTGCTTGTGTAGCGCTGCATCCACCTATTCCTTCCCAACTTACTTGGTTTGGGTTGGCTTCGGTCTTGGCGTTCTTGGTGACTTAGGAACTTCTGCCAATAATTTGGCCACATCCATAGTAGCTTCTTTAGGGGCAGCTACTTCTACTTGTTTTTCCATTTCTTGTGTTGGCTCTTATACTACTTGCTCTGTATTGATAACTTTTGGGGGTGCTGACATAACACTCTCTATCAGTGCTCGCGACGTCTCGGGAAAGTTCGCAAATGCAGGAGTCTGTTTGAGAGCCTCGAAGAACATTGGGTCCATAGGTGTCTAAGAGCTCAACAACTAAATACTCAAAATGCCACGTGTTTCTTGTTGGACAACCAATTATGATTTATAGGGCATTTTGAATTCGAATCCGACTGTTCCCCCTAAAATCGGTTCATTAATGCTGGATTGGTGGCAGATTTTCAAGGATCTAAGCCATAAATTTTGTCTTAAATGTCGTTCGACCGCTCCATCTGGCCTCACCTCTTCCGTATTTTTTATGAACAGTGACCTTAATGGTCACTTTCTGTTGACTTGCGTAATTTCTCCCTGGGTAGCATAGCTCCCTTCACGTTGTTGCAGAACCAGTGACACTTCCTTGCTTCGCACCATCTTCCGATCACCCAGCTCCCCAACCCGGGCAGTGTAGTTTATAGTCTCATGCCTCCTTTCAGTTGCCTTCATCTAGTCACAAGGCCAGACTGTTGGTGTATGGTTTCAAGTGACCGCCATTCACCTTTCCGGAGAAGGGTTCTCCATTCAATTTGACCAGTTGTACCACTCCTCCGTTGGTAATATCCTTAATAACATAAGGCCCTAACCAGTGCATCCTAAACTCCCCAGGAAATTTATCAAACTTACTATCATATAATAAAATCAGTTCATTTACCTTAAATGTGCACAGCTTGATGTGTCGATCATACCATGCCTTTTCACGCTGCTTTTGGACCTGCTGGTGAAATCTAGCCAAAAATCTCTCTTCCTCGAGCTCATCCAGCTGTGTAAGCCTCTCCTCTAGGGCTTTGTGATCCTTCAAACATATGAGCATTGCTATGCATAGAATAGGCATGATGTATTCCATAGGCATTATCACTCCAACGTCATAAACAAGCCTAAACAGGGTTTGTCCAGTCAACTTCTTGCATGTTGTTCGATAAGCCCATAATACTGCAGGTATGCGTTGGTCCCAATCACTTTGCTGAGCATTGGAAACCTTGGTTAACACATTTTGGAGCACCTTGTTGAGCACCTCTATCATTCCGTTAGTCTGCAGGGGATAAGGTGTGCTCTTCTGGTGGTATACCTGAAATTCTTCCATCAATGCACTAATCGTCTCATTGAGGAAGTGCGTACCTAAGGAAAGTGAAGAAGTGAAGAGCCGCATCATTGAGAAATTATATGGGCCCTAATTGGCCTTAATTCACCTCCTAGCTTAGTCAAACTAACTATTCTCACAACTTATTTCATACTTTTGATTATATTCTGTTTATGAAATGAGTTAGAGTTGGATATTTGGCTTTGTGGTCTAATGTGCATGTAATGCAGGAATAAAGGGGTAAAAGCAAGGAAAAATGCATGTATAAAGGATAAAAGAAAATAACTATGGGAAAGACCTTGGAAAAGACTCAAATGGGACAAGGAAGAGTAACTATAGGAGGTAAATCCTCCTCATTTACTACCCCTCCATTCGAATATTCCACCATGAGCTCAAAGTGCACATAGCCATCACTTTGAAGACTAAAAGACAACCAAGCATGAGAAAAGGACAGAAAACAATTTATCTTAAGTTGGGAGCCAAGCCTCCCTAATGAGAGGGAAGTCATTAGAGACTTTAAATGTATAAATAAAGAGGCTTAGGAACTTATTATGATTTAGACTTCTATTGTAAAACTCTATTTTATTTTTGAGTTGCAAAGACTTGTGACAGTTTTCTTTGTAATCCATGGTTTCTACAATAAGAATGAGTTTTGTTTAAGCCATCTCTGAGTTAACTTCGAGGGCTGAAGCTCTTGAGTTAGGGCCCAATCCAAGCAACCACAGCTCCTCTCTACTGTACATTTATGCTAGCATAGAGTTCTGTTCTATTCATTTGTTTAAGTAGCTTCGTAGTTCTGTTTACCTGCTTAATTATATTTTTGGTTTACTTGTTCATTTGCTTAAATAGATTCATGGTTTTTCACTGGTTATTTGCTGAAGTATCTTTCTGGTTCTGTTCATCTGTGTTGTGCTTCAATTTACTTTCATTTATGCCTTCTTTCAGTTCACAAGTTACTTAAAAGAAAATTATCACTATCAGGTTGTGTGCAGGTGTCTCGGCCTCATCTCGTCCCTCTGGGACCATCACCTGAGGAAGGGACCCTCTAGCAACCCCAAAAACATAGTCTCCGGTTCTCACATGGGCTATGGAGTTCGCAGTTTAACGAAGTTACTCATTCACCATCATTGGTTCTCTCTGTCATTTTCAGTTGAAACCGCGTCCAGCTCATTTCTCATCCATCGCTTCATTGTCGTCCGATCACCAACTGATCCAAGTGGATGTTGGTGGCAAACCACCTATCCCATTTGGACCCCCGCAACTGTCTCTTTCATTTTTTTAGTTTCCGTAATTGTAGCACAATTTACTATTTTTAGCAGTTTTTTTCGGGTCCTGAACTTCCGGAGCCGTTTTAAGGCCCTAAACGATGTTTTTTGGGAAATCTGGGGGCAACATGGGTCCATGGAATAATGTTTCCCTTCCCAAAGTGGTAGTTCTCGGATAGATCTTTTTAACGAGCTATCATACGCGTCAAACAGAGATCGTATGCCAAAGTTATGACCCTGAGAAGTTGATGTACCAATTTACCCAAACGGAGCCCACAATTTGGCATTTCATCTTCTAGGGTTAAGTTTTGGAATGTGAAGGGTTTTCCATTGTTTCTCAACAATAAAAAGGCCTTTGAGCCTCATTGTAACACAGTTCAGAGGCATGTGGCCGCCACATCTCTTCTCAGAGATAAGCTACCATCGCCCTAGCTGGTTTATTTTCACTTCTGTTTGTAAGCGTATTCAGTAGTTTACAGTAATGAAATGAAACATTATTTCTGTTGCATATCTATATTTATGGTTATCTCTGTATTTTATTGCGTTCCTGTTTAAATCCGGATAAGTGGTATCAGAGCGGTCTGCTTTTTCTCTGTTTTTCTTTGCATGTCCCCAACGAGGTCGGGATATAAGGAGTTAGGGCTTGAACTGGCTGAACCTTTGCAAGACCAGCCTCGCAAATCCCGACAGCCTCCCATGGCAGATAAGAAGAAAGACGAGGGGGCAGGAGATCCTATCAAAATCTTTCTCGAAGAAGCCCTCGAGCGGCAAAGCAATGTGATGATGGATAGCGTTACGAAAATCCTTCAGTGGCTACCCAGAGGTGACGCATCGGCTTCCAGCAGCTACTTTGGAAACGCCACGCCCTTTAAGGTGCAAGTTAATTTTGAAATCCCCATATTCGAGGGTCAGATAGACGCAAATGCCGTAGATAAATGGTTAAATCTGCTAGAGGGTTATTTTTCTGTTCATGAATTTTCGATTCGAGAAAAGATTGTTTTTGCTCTTCTCAAAGCAGCCCCCCACATCAAGGGCTGGTGGGAAACCTACTACGACCAGAAGGATGAAAGCACAGGCTCACTATTTTTAGCCGCACCCACTTGGGATTCATTCCGAGATGACATCAAGGAGCAGTACTACCCTATCAAAAGCTATGAGGACAAATACATCAAATGGACCACACTGCGGCAAGGATGAGACCAAGATGTGCTGGAGTTCACAAACATTTTTCATACCCTTCGCACATAGTTGGGTATCAAAGATTCTGAGTTGCATCTGGTACTCAAATACCGTGGCTGCCTGCACAAATACATCCACGAAGAGATGGAGTTCTTGAACATCTCCTCACTTGGCACAACATACTGATACGCTATCAAAATCGAGCAAAAGTTCAAACAAAAGAAGCGAGACTTTGGATCTACACATCTGAAGCCCAAAGGACAAAGCCAAGGTGGGGTGTCCCAAGAAAACCCCTTGAAGCCACAAGAAAAGAACAACACCACGAAGCCGAAGAAGGACACAACAAAGTGGTGTGAGTTCCACAAGAGTCCCACTCATAACACAAGTGAGTGTCGGACCAAGCAGTCGTCGGTGGCCGAGTTGAAGGCTTCCGAATCAGATGCATGTTCCGACCGTGAGCCAGAACCCAACAAGGGGAATGGAAAAGGGAAGCAAGTCATTGATGCGGATCCCAGCGCCACTATTGCCACCGCCAAGATCCAGCAGAATGAACCCGAAGAGCCAAAGGAGGGGGAATGTCTTTCCCACTCACAGATGTGGGTGAAGGGTTTGCCACTGCAATTCATTGTCGACAGTGGCAGCCAAAAGAACCTCATTTCAGAAAAGGTCGTGAAGTGGTTGGGCCTACCAACTACACCATACCTGCAGCCATACAGTATCAGGTGGCTTCATGAAGGACGAGATCTCAAAGTTCGCCAGCAGTGCCGCCTTCCCTACAACATCAAGCCTTTCACAGACGAGGTATTGTGTGATGTTACACCTCTAGATGTCTGTGATGTATTATTAGGCCAACCATACTTGTGGAGGCAACATGCTGTGTATGAGTCAAGGCCTCGTGTTGTCATTATTTCTTTGAATAATTCATTATACAGGATACCAGAGGTGGCCCCACCTACTGCCACATCTTTGATCACTGCTAAGAAAGGCAGCAAGCTCATATCACAGACCAGGAAATTCATCTGTATGGTTCACTCCCAAAGTAAGGGGAAGATCGTTGCTACATCCATGACCCCCGCAAAGGGTTCCCCCACGCAGCAGCAGCAGCAGCAAAGGGATACGGTCATGACAGAACACAGGAACAACTTCTCCTCACCCACAGGGGTACCACATAAGTTTTAGGTGCACGAAAAAGTTTGGTTACATCTGTAGAAAGAATGCCTTACAAGAGCCCATCAGAAGCTCCGACCACTCTGACATGGTCCTTACACCAGTACCAAGGCTATGTGGAATAATGCTTTGGAGCACATCATTCCTCCATTCCTTCGCCTGCACCAAGTGTTCAATGTGGACCGTCATCGACCATCATGCTTCCCACCATTGCTGGACACATCAGAGATTGCAGGACCAGTTCAGCAGATGGAGGAACTCAACGCAATGGGGACCATTGCTTCCTAAGGGGGGAGGAATGATCCAGGTGGATGTTGGTGGCCACCCACCTATCCCATTTGGACCCCCACAATTGTCTCTTTCAACTTTTTCAGTTTCCTAAAATTGTAGCACAGTTTACTACTTTTAGCAGTTTTTTGGGTCCTGAACTTCCGGAGCCGTTTTGAGGCCCTAAACGACATTTTTTTGGAAATCTGGGGGCAACATGGGTCCATGG
>APFE030036548.1:0-17946 GCA_000404065.3 Pinus taeda
ATATATATTTGCGTTTCCCCGTTTCCAAAATTTGGGGAGGTCGCGTTTCGTATTGCTTTCCGTTTCGAAAACTCGTACCCGTTTCCCCGTTTCGTGCAACTTAGGAATATAGGCATCATTAACAACTTGCCTCTAAAAGTGAAAAACTGATTCATTCAAGCTCAAACTAACTCCTAAAGCAATGAATCTACCCTCTATCACTATTTGTCTATCATAATTACATGCCAAGTCATCATTTACAATGATAAATCATCCACCATGAGAGAGAATCCATGATTACAGTAAAAAACTGGAAAAATAGCAACCCTGAGAAAAAATTGTCAAAAGCGTAGCACCACTTTCAGGTCTCTTTTGGAGGCCTTCCTGGCATCCAAATTGAGCCCAAGATAGCTCATTGGAAAGGTCTTCAAGTATACTTTCCAAAGCACCTAAAATTACTGAACTTGAAGCTCATTTGACCCTTCAAAACTTGATTCTCCCAAGGCTGCTTTTGTGTGTCCAAAAAGTGGCAGAAATGTCATTTTTAGGGTGTTTTTTGACCTTTTGGTGGACCAGTTCTGCCCTAAAAACTTTGAAACTTGCTAGGGTGCATGTCCTCATCGCTCTGAATCCAAAAATGCCAACCATTTCTTTAATGGGTGCCCCTAGGAAAAGTGAAATGCCACTTCAAACCCACTTTTGATTGCCTTCCCGATGTCCAAATTGGGTGTGGGATAGCTCGTTGGAAATCTTGTTGAGTCTAATTTAAAGAAAATATTTAATTTTTCAATTTGGAGCTCATTTTCCCTATCAAACGCTCAATCTCCCAAGACTGGTCAAAATGTGCAGAATGAGGCTGCCAAAATGCAGAGTGTTGTTTTAGGCAACTTTTGGAGGTCTTTCTCAACTCAAAATTGAGATCATTATAGCTCATTGGAAAGCTCTCTGTGTCGAGTTATCATTTGACTCATCAAGAAAGTTAGTTGGACACTACAGCTAGGATAAAGATTGATTTTCCCAAGCTCACTCCAGAAGTGCATCAACTCTCCTGAGGCAAATGATGTTTTGGACATTTCTCCCTAACCATGAGACCTGTGTAAATACTGAAGGAGGTTTTTATTCTTGGGTATATGGTGGATATAAACCGCTCTCACTTTTGTCAAAATCATCCTTTTTTGCCCAGAAACATCATTTGAATAAAACCTATCCCAATGTGTGGAATAGGGGATTTGTAGAAATGAAGGGAAATGAAGGGGATGAGGGGCTTCTAATTTCTTGAGAAACTTTTGGGAAGTAGGGAGGGATGTTAGGAAGTAGGGGAAAGTGGAATTTCAAATATTGAGTGAGGGGAAGGGGTTAAAAAGGGAAAAATACAGGCCGAACCAAGAAAAGTGTCAAATTGTAGCAATAGGCTAGGGTTTGTGGGAAAATGATGAATTTGAGGGATATCAGTGACAGGAAGTGTTTAAGAAGGTATATTCAGGATAGGGGAAGGTGTATCAGCATTAGGATACAAGTTTTGTTGATGATTTGACCATCCAAGAAAAAATACCTTCAAAACCCTAAGCGAGGGAAATGAGCTTTACCTAAGCACAACTGAAGCACAAACAAGGTGTAAAATGACCCATTGGAACTTAAAATAATGATGAAAAGCATTTTAATGATGGTACACTCAGCTGAATGGTGACATGGACCGATACTTGGAAAACTTTGGAAGGAGTGAAAACAATCCTAGACGTAATACCTAGTGACCAAATTTTACATGAAGACTCACTGAAATGACAAAATTTTGACTTTGACACCCAAAGTCCACTTTATTAGAGCATATTTTGATCACTGGTGGAAGTATGAAACTACTGACTCTAACATAATGACTTGACTTCTACTTGGAGGATATTCTTGTCAAAGGTCTAAGAGAGAGAGGTTTTGCCTTGGCAAAGAGCCAATATCTTGTGTTTTGATAACAATTTGATGAAGTAAACACACATAGGCTAATAAGAAGAGAAGAATATTAAGCTAACAAGGTAAATTGTAAAAGTTCTTCAAAAATTGTTATCCAATATAGAAGAATCCTACTATACATAATTTCCCTTGATTCTTCAACAGGTGGGTTGAGTTACTAGTCCTGAAAGCCCTGGTTGGAAAAATGCTCTAGAAGCCTAACAACAGCTATGGGTTGAGTTACTAGTCCTAGAAGCCCTGGTTGGAACAAATTCTCTTGTTAAGCTATGGGGTTTTCTATGCTTATAACAATTTACTTCTTTTTCTTATTATATTCTAGATTAGCAATCACATGTACATGAAGTAAAGTGCAGATAAAACATTAAACGATTGACAAAAAACAAGCCAAGACAAGAGACACAAGATGTGGCGGCTAGCCAGGGACAAATCCCACAATGTGTGGGGAAACCATTTGATCAAATCTTCTTTTATCTTCAATAATTCAGCAGAGAGAAATAGTACAATATATCTAATTTATATCAATAGTAGCACACCCTAGATCAACAACATCAGCATTAGCAGCTTCATCATCAAACTAGGGCAGACGATATCTCACAAATCAACTGTCAGATCAGCTTGATTCCACCACCAAAAGTTGCGGCTCACAGAGTAGGTTCAGATGAACCTACAACGCAGTTCAGATGAGGAGATCTTCTAGTCCACGTAGGTCAAACTTCACTTCTGCAGTTGCAGCTTCAGTTTCAGCAGCTTCCTTCAAACTAGGGCAGTCGATATCTTGCAAACCGTCTGTTGGATTGACTTGATTCCACCACAAAAAGTTGTGGCTTTTAGAGGAGGTTTAGGTTAACCTACAATGTAGTTTAAATGAAGAGATATTCTAGTCCATGCCGGTCAAACTTCACTTCTGCAGTTGCAACTTTAGTTTCAACAACTTCCTTCAAACTAGGGCAGTCGATATCTTGCAAACCGCCTGTTAGCTTGACTTGATTCCACCACCAAAAGTTGCGTCTTTCAGAGGAGGTTCAGATGAAACTACAACGAAATTTAGATGAGGAGGTCTTCTAGTCCACATAGGTCAAACTTTACTTCTGAAGTTGCAACTTTAGTTTCAGCAGCTTCCGGCTTCACATTTGTAAGGGAGAGACCCTTTTCTGCGCAGTAGAGAAGAGACTCTTTTCTGCATAGTAGAGAGAGAGAGATGTGATGAGATGAGTGAGTCAAAATGAGGAAAAGTCCTCCTATATTTATACACAACATTGGTTTTTGAATAGATGCGACTGTTGGGCTTTTGAGCCTACATGAGTTATAGGTCGGCTTGATAATAATTCCATAATCAAAATAAATTCATATCTCCATGAATACTTATCGGAATTGGATGATCTTTATATCAGTCCTACACCTCTCGATGAGAGGAATCTAATGATCATATTATCAGCCATGAATAAGATGAGCCACATGAAGTTTTTCCCTAGTTTCCAATTTTAACACTCCCTCTCAACTAGGGAGAACTTCATCTGCAATCTATCTATCGGTCATTACTATTCATCCATCAAATGCACTGCCCTGTATAGCCTGACCCTTGCCGTGCTCTGCTCTATTATGCTTGTTCTGCTTTGTCTTGTTCTACCCTGTACTAATCTGTATTTTTATGCTATGTTTTGCTCTGCTCTTGCATTGTTTTGTTCTTCTTTGCTTTTGTCTGAATTATGAAGAAGAAGAAATGATCGAGGATATGTCATACTAACTCAAAGTCAACCCCAGAGTATGTACCACTGGTCCCAGACCAGTCTCAACCAACCCGAAGTCAGTGTCATAGTGAGTACAACTCCACTAGTCCCAGACCAATATCATCCTCCACTGACTCAAAGTCAGTCTCAGAGTGCGTACCACTAGTCCCATACCAGTCTCAACCAACCCGAAGTCAGCTTCATAGTAAGTACCACTCCTACCACTGGTCCTAGACCAGTATCGTAGTCTCAAAGAGTGTACCACTGGTCCCAGACCAGTCTCAACCGACCCGAAGTCAACATCATAGTATGTACCACTCTCACTAGTCCCAGACCAGTACTGCACTGACACGAAGTTAGTCTCGGAGTATGTACCACTGGTCCCAGACCAGTCTCAACCAACCCGAAGTTAGTGTCATAGTATGGTACAACTCCTACCACTGGTCCCAGATTAGTATCATTGATCCCAGATCAATGGAGGTCATCCTAGTGTAGGGAGTATGGTAGATACAACGATGCGTCCATCAGTACTACTATGGTCCCTAACTTCATTTCCCTGCTCATTGATCAGATGAGAGGTACTTCCCATGAGTCCCAGACTACATGGGTAGGATGCCTTGACAGGAGAACTAACCAATCCTGTCCTCACAGGAGAACACATCAATCTTGCTACAATCACCATGGAGAACACATCAATCTAGGTTGCCATGGAGAACACATCAATCCAGGCCTCACAGGGGAACACATCAATCCTGCTACAATTTCCATGGAGAACACATCAATCCAGGCCTCACAGGAGAACACATCCATCCTGCTACAATCACCATGGAGAACACATCAATCCAGGCCTCACAGGAGAACACATCAATCCTGCTACAATCACCATGGAGAACACATCAATCCAAGCCTCACAGGAGAACTAATCATCCCGCTACACAGGACAAAAAATCATCCTGTTTCACAAGAGAGCGAATCATCTTGTCCCACAAGAGAGCGAATCATCTTGTTCCAATGCGCACCACCAGGGGAGGGTGAGTCACTCTATGGTTGTATGTTGCTCCAGTAAAAACCACAAGCCCTCAGAGCTCCCAGAGCTCAATGTATGTAACATGCAGGACCCTTGTATAAGGGTTTATTGACGACTCCAAGTCATTTGGAAAAATCACAGATTAGATCTTTCCTCGGGGCTTTGACAAGGTGTATCGACCTGTACATCATCTTAATGCGATGGAGCCTCCTTGCTCATTGAATTACCATATCCCAGATGATGTCTATATGCTGGAGAAATCGATGAATACGAGATTCCTCAATAATCGAATCCCACCTCTGGTTGTTACAGAGGATCACAGTGGTATGTGTTCAAACAGCTCACTGAAGAGCTTCCCCAACCTGGCAGCTTCATATGAGATCATACTCATAGATATGTATCTAGTCTCGGTGATGCTTATGGCAACTGACTTCTGCTTCCTCCTCATCCATTATATCGAAGTAGAATCCAAAGAGAAATAGCACTAAAAGTGCTCCAGTGATCCTCCACACTACCTGCCTAATCAACATTCAAATAATCATGCAGTTTCATATTTACGACAATGTATCTCAATCCATGAGAGATTGTGTCCTGAAGACATCTCATAAGATTCTTGGCACCAATCTAGTGAGGCTCAACCAAATATGAGCTTACAATGCTAACTGCAAAACATATGTTCGGACAGAGGTTCAGCAAGAACATCAAATCGAATGAGTTTTTGAAACTCAGAGGCATTTCCCAAATTTGGTCCGACATCACTACCATATAACTTCTGAAAGTTAAGATCCTTGAGGTAGTCACAGGCTTGTAGTCCACCATACCAAATCTTTTCAAAATCTTCACCACATATTTTCCTTGAGATAGGAAAATTTCCCTTGGCTTCTGCCCAACTCAAAGTCCTTGGTTCTTCATTTCAAATTCAGAGCCAACTCCCTCTTACATTTGTGAATGGAAGGAATTGCACCTATTAGAAAGAGGTCATCCACATACAACACCAGTATGAGAGGCTTGTCATCTTCAACCTTAAGGTTAAGGGTAGGATCGGCTTCACTTCTAGTGAATCCCAGACTTCATCAAGTAGCTATCGATCCTCTCATACCATGCTCGGGGTGCTTGCTTCAGCCCATAGAGAGCCTTCTTCAACCTGCATACATGAGATTTTCAATCATAAATCTCAAATCCTTTGGGTTGCTCCACTTAGACCTCTTCTTTGATCGAACCATGAAAGAACGTGGTCTTGACATCCATCTGATGTAGGTTCCGTCCTTGTGAAGCCACAAGGGCTATGATCAAGTGGATGGTCGTATATCTGGCAACAGGTGCAAATATCACATCATAGTTTATACCTTCCTTCTGGGAGAAACCACGAGCAACAAAATGAGCCTTATACTATTTCGTACTTCCATTTGCTGCAAATTTATCTTGTAAAGCCATTTTGAAGTAACAATTGTCTTATTCTGGGGTCTAGGAACTACTTCACAGACATCATTCTTCATAATAGACTCATATTCTTTGGTCATAGCATCCTTCCATACTTGATGCTTGACAACATCTGAGAATGATGAAGGCTCATTTTCTATGATCGTGCTCATGATGGTCAAGTATCCTGGATACCTGTTAGGTTTCTAACTTTCATGGAAGGTTCCTTGGGGCACAACATGTCCTTCAGCATCATCAAGTATCCCCCTAAGCCATGAAGGCCTCTTTATAGAAGAGGAAGGCTTAGGTGGATAAATAGGATCCATGGGTTCCTCCATATTAGGCATTGTTACATCATCTACCCATAGAGACAGCTTCCACAATTGTACGATTCTTCCTTTTCGCCACATCATTCCGCTCAGGAGTATGTGGTATAGTAGTCTCCCTCTAAATGCTAGCCTCAGATATGCTTGAGTGAACCAACTGTAATATATCAGAGGTCTTGCTTTGGCTTGAGGGGAATGGTCCCTTTTTGATCTTTCCTTCGGCACATCCTAGAGATACACCTCCTTTCTCTACTCGGAATTCGGGCATCCCTGTCACCAATTGTCTTACACCAAGTAGAGCTTTATAATGAAGGGGGGGCAAACCTCCGATGCCAAAGTTTGAACTGAAGAGATGTTTCATAAGACATGATACCTAGTGGAATTCCACCAACCTAATATAATGAATCAACATGAAACCCAAGAGTAAAGGCATCTTTAACATTATTTTTTTATACACTTACCTTGCCGTCGCTGAAGGTTACCTTGTAGCCTTTGTATTCCATTACCGAGATGGACACCAGGTTCTTTTTGAGGTCAGGTGCATTTAATACATCTTGGAATTTCTAGCCTTTTTGAATGGTTTTCCTCTTCCTTGATTCCCAGCTCTCCTCTTACCTTTGAATTTTCCATTCCTTCGATTACCATGAGAGGGATTTTGATCATCATCACGATGAGAGTCCTTTCTATCAGGGCATTCCCTTGCATAGTGACCTGCGTAATTACAAATGTAACATCGTCCTTTTCTTCCACCTTTAGGTCCAACCTTTCTTTTCGATTTAGACCCAGAATTATTTCTTTTCTTAGCATGAGAAGAAAAAGCAGTAGGAGGACTTTTAGGCAAGGGAATTTCTTGCTCTTCTACCCTTGTTTCTTCTTGAATGCATCTAGCCATTAATTCCTCAAAACTAGGAATTACATTATTATTCAGAAGAGTAGTCCTGAACACGTACCACTCGGATGGTAATCCTCCAAGAGTTGTGAGTGCCATTTCTCTGTCAGTGATAATCTCCCCAATAGATAGGAGATCGTTCTTGATCTCAGTGATTCTTAAGAATTATGCTTGCATACTCTCATTTTTACCGTTCTTGATTTCCCTCAGCTTATTTCTAAGAAACAAAACTTGATTTGCATCATTAACTTTAAATAAACTCACTAGTCTATCGTAGATTTCCTTGGAGGTGTCCAGTTCAGAGATGTAGGCGACCAAGTGCTTGTCGATAGAGTCCTAGATGATCTTCTTCGCTTTAATTCTCCATTCTTCCATTTGTTCGTGGCAGCAGGAGGTGCATTTGATGAAGGCTCAACAATATTGCCTCTTACATGGTCCAACACTCCTTCATCTTCTAGGTTAGGTCGATAGAAATCTTCCATCCGTGATAGTCAGCTTTCTCACAGAGCTTGTCTTCGGCAGGAAAGAGTGTTAAGGACCCCATAGTTCTTTTAGGATAGCCTTGCCAATCTTCTTTTCGGTGATTGCTCTTGCTCTTGCTCGGGCTTTGTCTTCACCTCAGCTCTGATTCCATGTTAATTTATGGTATGTTCTATGCTTATAACAGTTTAATTCTTTTTCTTATCATATTTCAGATTAGAAATCACATGTACATGAAGTAAAGTGCAGATAGAACATTAAACGATCGACAGAAAACAAGCCAAGACAAGAGACACAAGATGTGGCGGCTAGCTAGGGACAAACCCCACAATGTGTGGGGAAACCATTTGATCAAATCTTCTTTTATATTCAATAATTCAGCAAAGAGAAATAGTACAATAAATATGATTTATATCAATAGTAGCAACCGCTAGATCAGCAACATCAGCATTAGCGACTTCATCATCAAACTAGGGAAGACGATATCTCACAAACTGACCGTCGGATCAACTTGATTCCACCACCAAAAGTTGCGGCTTCTAGAGGAGGTTCAGATGAACCTATAGTGCAGTTCAGATGAGGAGATCTTCTAGTCCATGCAGGTCAAAATTCACTTCTGCAGTTGCAACTTCAGTTTCAACAGCTTCCTTCAAACTCGAGCAGTCGATATCTTGCAAACCATCTGTCGGATTGACTTGATTCCACCACCAAAAGTTGTGGCTTTTAGAGGAGGTTCAAATGAACCTACAACACAATTTAGATGAGGATATATTCTAGTCCATGCAGGTCAAACTTCACTTCTGTAGTTGCAGCTTCAGTTTCAACAACTTCCTTCAAACTAGGGCAGTCGATATCTTGCAAACCATCTGTCGGATTGACTTGATTCCACCACCAAAAGTTGCGGCTTTTAGAGGAGGTTCAGATGAACCTACAACATAGTTCAGATGAGGAGATATTCTAGTCCATGTATGTCAAACTTTACTTCTGCAGTTGCAGCTTCAGTTTCAGTAGCTTCCGGCTTCACATGTGTGAGGGAGAGACCCTTTTCTGCACAGTAGAGAAGAGACTCTTTTCTGCGAAGTAGAGAGAGAGAGATGTGATGATATGAGTGAGTCCAAATCAGGAAAAGTCCTCCTATATTTATACACAATGTTGGTTTTTGAATAGATGCGACTTTTGGGCTTCTGAGCCTACATGAGTTGTAGGTCGGCTTGATAATAATTCCATAATCAAAATAAATTCATATCTCCACGAATACTTATCGGAATTGGATGATCTTTATATCAATCATACACCTCTTGATGAGAGGAATCTAATGAACATATTATTAGCCATGAATAAGATGACCCACATGAAGTTTTTCCCTAGTTTCCAATTTTAACAGCTCTGGATCCCTAGACAACTTGGGTAGAGACCAATATGGTGATGGTTAGTGATGTCCAGTCATGAGGTGGAATCACTGGTTGATAGCTGAGGTGATTTGGCATTTGGAAGCCATGGTTTGGTTTTGTTGGATGTGTGCCATTAGATCCCACTTTCATGCTTGGAATATGGCACAACACAAGGGTGACTGGATGAAAGAAAGATTTGGTTAAGCCAATCCATGATCGGGTAGTATGTGGAAGTCCCATAACTGGTTTCTTTTTGCATATGTTAAGAAGAGCTTCTTTCCTCTTGTATTAATGGGTAAATATACTTGTTTATATGTGGTTTTTATGGCTGATATATACTTGTTATTTATGTTGGTTATATGCTAGTTATGAATATGTTTTATGACAGTGATGATATATGACTCTCATCATGTTTTAATTTGTAAATGAATGAAAAATGAATATATGACCTAATAGATGATAATGCAACTATTTTGATAAGGCATAAATGATTCTAAGTGATTATCAGATAAATATGATACCCCTATGCTCAGATTTGTTGATATGACCTGTAGATTGCATATTTGTGACATGTTTGACAAAATTCCTATCATGGCTAGTAGGGGTTAGATCAAGTATTTGCATTAGTATCATGGTTTCGACATTATTTTTCATTTTTGGAAGTTTCATGAAGTTTTGTGTAGGGGCATGAGACCTAGCCTTGAAACATTAGCACAGAATCTAGGGTCGTAAGCTCAGAATTAGCTAGAAATTTCCCCAGTCGCTAGCATGTTGTTGCTATGAGAGCGATCGAAGGGTCCTAGTTGCATTCATGCCCATGTCATGAGAGCGAATGATGCTCTAGGTCAGTAAAATGTCAAGTTACCTCAGGGGTTGGTCACTAGTGGCTCCTAGTATTGCAACAATAATGCTGCAACTCCTAGGGCTCCCTTCTTTACTTTTATCAACCCGGTAGTTCGTAACAAACTTGGAAGCGACGGTGCTCTATGCACAAGTACTAGCTCTTGCCCCGGCTGTCATTGGATCAACTGGCACAAGTATGCTAGGAGCTTAAGCCAAGTTTTATGAGCTCTTAGAAGAAGCTTTTAACTGTGATGGATGAAAGCTAACTCAAAGGAGGCTAATCTACTTGTAGAAAGAAGCAAAAAGCTAAAAGGAAATGCAAACCCTAGCAAACCCTAGTTTTACTGACTAACCCTACTTGGTGCAAGAAAAAGGATGAAAGTGGTGGAAATGGATGCCATTGACTTTTATAAAGGTAAAATGCATGTCACTAAGCTACTTCTACAGTAAAATCTGGAAAAAACATCTTTTTGTATTTTTGAGTAAGTTGTCAGAATTATTACGCGTGTGCTTTAACTGTTTTTGACTGTGCAGAGTTTGATTGGCGAAAGGAAATGCTTGCATGAGGTTGGGAAGGTGAGAAGAGGGCATAAGGGGTCCCTAGTACCATTCCAGAGAGTTTCACAGTGATCAGATCTCAAGAAACTACTTTCGTGAGCTTCTACAGGAAGTCTACAGGGGTTCTATAGGATGTTCTGTAGCTTCTACAGGGGGTTCTAGAGGATGTTCCGAAAAGAGGATTTTGGAGGGTTGATGGAGGAAAAATGGTGGGAAAGTGGGTATGGAGGTGAGATAAGGGTGTGAGGAGGTCTAGGATTTGGTGAATGAGGATGAGGAGTGGTTAAGGTGATCGGATTTGGTTCAAGGATGGAGAGAGCAAGGTTGCACAAAGATATGGGAATTAGGTCAAATTGGAAAAGGGGTGGAAAATGAAAGGGAGGAATCTAAGTTAGGGTGTTGGAGTAGGTTGTCTGATGGAGGGAAGGTAGTTAGGAAGGCATCATAGGTGTTCTGCGCACTATTTTCCAAAACTGACCAAACAAAGACTATGCAAACCAAAGATCTAGCTATTTTGACCTATTTTGACCTAGAAACCAGCAACCATGATGAACATAAATTTATTGGTAGAAAATCATGCAAGATAACGATGAAAACTAAGCGAGAATGGATCTAAGCATGTAATCACAACTGGTACCAATTTTCCTAACTAGAAATCTAACACTAGCAATTGCATGAAGAGGCAAAAATAGTGTTTTTTTGGCAGCAAGGACACCTTGGTCTCAGCTCATGGTCCCAAGGAGGGAGAGGTGAGATCAAGGGTTTGTTGGTGGCCTTTTTCGAAGATATTTTCCTTTACCAAACTGTCAAATCAACCTGAAGCATGAAAAGCTACTTTAACCATCAAAAACAACCTAAGTAGCAAAGCAAGATCTTAACCTAAATAACATAATTTATTCTATGAATGCAGCAAAGACACATAAAAGTACACAAAGGAGGTACTGGGCACTTGGGTTGGGCCCAACCCTAAGAGCTACAGCCTCGTAAGAGAGATTAGAGCTGGTGCAAAGTTGGATTCATCTTTATTGATAAAATAAATAGTTACGTCCCAAAAACTGTCTACAAGAAAAAGCTTGAAAATGTGCTGAAATGCAGAGCTAACCTATTGACTAAAATCTAACTAACATCTGACTAACTCCTGCCTAAAAACTAAATACAAACTGGCTACAAATTAGCTAACTGGAATGAGGCCCTAAGCCTTTTTATTTATACAAATTGAGGACCCCAACAGTCCTCCTAAATTTTAGGACCTCAGCTGCCAAAACTTGCAGTTAATAGCAGTCCTACTTGACTTGCTTGGCTGCCCCTTGTGCTCTGAGTTTTCAATGGAGAATTCAAGGTAAGGGCTCATAACTGAAGGGGACACCTTCCTACAAATGCTCTCCCTTGTTCTTCCACGAATTTGGTTGCCAAGTGCTCATTTAAACCTTCGATTTTGTCTCAAAATTGACCAAAAATATGCATAAAGCACACATTAGACTTTTTGGCATAATGACTAACCCAATTCACTCTATTAGCATAAATATAATAAAAAGCATGAAATAAACTAATGAGAATGGTGGATTAAGTCGAATTAGGGGGCTAAATGAGCCTATATAATTACCCATTTTTGGGGCTCATCATCACCCCCTACTGAAAGTGTTGTTCATCCTCTGAGCAACTAATCTATCTCTTCATCTTTGATGGCCTTGGTGGCCTCCTTATCATCCCAAGCTTCTAATGTGGTCTACTCATGTGTGCCATAAAATTTTGCCTTCTTTTCCATGTCCTTCCACTGCTCCTCTTATTCTGCTTTTTTGAATTCTTGTGCTTTTTCTGGCCTTTAAATACAGGGATGCCTGCCTTTTTCTTTTTTCTTTTTGTTTTGTAGGTGTGCTTAAGGTAGCAAGCACAACTACTGCCTCCCTTGCCAATATCTCAGGTGATTTCTCCTCTTGCTGTTCTTTTTCCTTGCTTCCTGTAGAAATCCCTGTGTCAATTGTTTCTTTGTGTGTTCCTGAGATCTCAAGGTGTGTCAAGGTGTGTCTTTTCCTTTTGTTTTTGTGTGCCTGCTTTGGCTGTGGTAGCCTTCATTTGGGCTTTTTCGGCCTTCTCTGTCCTGCTCTGCATCCTCTTTTCCCTTGGTATTGTTGCTGTTGTTTCTTCCTCTAGATTAGGCTCAGCAATCTGGCCCATTTCCCCTTTTTCTTTCTATTCTTTCTGTGCTTGAATGTCCTGTGTTCCTTCACCATTGGTTTTCTCACCTTCTTCAGTGTGATTTTCCCTTATGAATCCTCCTAGCATGGTGAGAGTGCTCTTTTTATGTTTTAATCAGAAAAAGAAATGCTCAGGCAACCAAACAGTCAATCTAAAATAGAGGATAGTTGAATTTGGTTTCCCCTGAATCCAAGAAGGAATTTCTCGTGTGTCCAATATCAACTAGCAACAATTCCTTTGTTTTAAGACTGCTGTCACCCAGAACTCGACTGTTTTCTTATGAAAGGAAGAATTTTGTTTTTACAGACAGAGCAAAGAGATCAAGTTTTCTTCTTAGCACACAGACAGATATGCAAATTCAAAATTTTTTTTACACACACAGGCTAGCCTCCACAACTGCATATATCTTCCCTACGAAGAATTTTTATTTTTATTTTTTAAAGGAAATGTGGAGGAGAATTTTGATGCAAAAAAACTGGAACACTCAGCGCAATACACAGGCAAACAATTTACTTCCAATACATAGGCAAATTTTTCTCTGATTTTCCAATATGATGTCGTTCAATTCATCACCTTGCACAAACACATCAGACATAGAGGATTTTTTTGAGCCTACCTCATTTGGAGCTCCAAATTTGACGAAAAATACCAGGTTTTCCCGCTACGAAAAGCTGTGCAGTCTTTCCTATAGAAGCCTTACAATAGAAGGCTCTCGTTTCCTGTAGAATGAAACGATGCTTCCTGTAGAACCCGATAAGCAGGAGGGTTTTGAAAAATGACTGAGAAAGACTGGTTCGCTGCTATGGAGGTGGTATGGAGCTTGTTGCAGCTGCAGGGGCAATGATAAAATGGAAACAATGGTGGTGAGAGTATTTCAAAGATGAGTTCGGTTGGCTATTCATGGAGACTTCCGTTCATGGAGGGTGAGCTGGCCAAGTGCACATTGGCCCCATGCAAACTGTTGGTCCCCACTGCAGTGTTATTATGAATTGTATGTTCTCTACGTGTAATCACTTCCGTCAATTACGTTGGAGTTTAAACAACCACCACTACCTGTTTTCAGTTTTCTTCCTGAAATGGTTGAGCACATGTGTCGATTGCACCCACTGAATGCTGTTTGAATTGGATGAGGGTGGCCAGTTAGCTGGTCACTGATATTGTTTAATCACAACCATCTCATTGTTCACGCAGTTCTTAAATTACATTCATGCAATAGAGGAATGGGTTTAATCACGTACCTGGAAGTCAAATGCGTTTGTTGTGAGGTGCTATGGCCTTTCCTTCTACTGCATGCCTTTGTTTCTGTGGATGCATGCTAATTTGGGTGCTGATACGTGGCTATTTTTCTTGTGCAGGTATCCTCTGGCTAGATCTAAGCTGCAGGAGTCTGTTTCAACGTTCAGATTTGCACCCTCATGCTGCTGATGCTGGATTTTTATAGGACATTGACTTGTTTTCTCCATAGCTCCCAAATGATAGATCAGATTGACTTGAAAATTTCTGAGCATGTTTCTATCATCATTATTCACCCCCCATAGCAAAATTGTGGTCAATGGATGTACAAATTTCAAGAAAAACTGAAAATGGCTGCAGGTGACCTAGGTCAATTTATCGAAAACCGTCCACTGGAATTGGCTGAAACTGCTTGGGTAGGTTACTATCACCTACATGCATCTCCCCATGAAACAGGTTTCGAAATGGATGCATGGATATGGAGAAAATGAAAAAATGGTTGAAGGTGATTGTTACCGGGAATAATGTCCACTTGGAGCTGCTATTCCCACTAAGATTGGTAGCGATCTTAGAAACAAACAAATTAAAACTTCTTTCGTTTTCCTTTATGAAAAATAGACAAGAGGGGAATAGGGGACACCAAATTTTGTCTTGCACTTGGTTCCTCTCCTTCTCAATAGATTTTTTCTGCTCCTCCTTTGTCTACACAGCTTCAAAGAGCACCTGTGGAATCAAAGCATCATAATAATATCGAAGAACAGAGATCTATATTCATAAATAACACAGGACCAGATATGTATTAACCACACAAATGCATATACAATCAAACATACACGAATGTGGAGGGAAACTTGAATAGCTTTATTAATATCAAGAATAACAAGAGGATTACAGCCAATTGTTCTGACGTAGCATCATCCTCCAGCAAGAAAGCCCTTCTTCACCTCAAGTAAAGCTTAGATCACCCAACACTATGAAGTTACACCAGAAAACGAACAACACTTCTCTACAAGATACAAGATTCTAGCCTCTGGATCTCTGTGATGAGGGATCCATATATAGATGATTGTAGGGGGGTGAGTCAACTTCTGGGATTTGATTAGTGTCCTCTCTCTGATAGTTCTTGATTCCACTTGGAGATTGATGATCTCTTACTCATCCCTGGTTGAAATCAGAGAGGCAAGTGTCAGAGGGGAAGTTTCTGGAAGATTCTATGATCTTCCACCTTGCAAACTGTCCCTGCCATTTGTCCATTCTCGCCCATCACACCCTAGAGAGGGGCCATCCAGTATGCATCGCACCCTTTACACTGGGAAGGTGATATGCATCGCACCCTCTGCACTGCGCATTCAGTATGGTCCAGTTTTGACCATTTCCGAGCAGTTTTCTGTGGAGAACTTCTGGGAGATGATGTAATCAGCTGACCTTGTTCCTTTAGGTAGTGAAGCAACACTTTTAGGGACTTAGGAGCCCTTAGTTTATGGACATTTATGATTGGGGTGCAGTGCCCACAAATTTCTATAACACACTGTATACTTGTTGAGCCTTCCTATTTTTCAGGTTCGGATTTGGTTGAACAAGCATCTGGGGTTGCTTGGGTGGAGCAGAGTGTAGGAGTTGTGGTTGGGCAAGTGGTGGAGGCAATTGACCTCAAGCATTGTTGTATTGGGGCCTCCACCCCCGGAGTGGTGTATTCCACTAAGGTTGTGGCTGAGTGTAAGGTTGAAATGACTGGTTGGCTAGATGGGAATGATACTGAGATGCATAGGACCAAGGAGGGGGTGTAGACTAGGAAGGATGAACAAGGGGTCCCCAAGAAGGTATAGCTGTGGTTTTGTTGGGGTTGTAATATGCATGGGATGACCCTTGCATGATCTGCTTGTATGGTCTAGGCCCAAAAGGTCTCCTTTGGTTAATGTAACAAAGCTACTCAATGACCCCTTCAGCTCCTTGATATACAACTTTGAGTCTGCGTAAAGAAGGGCACTTGTTTGTGGAGTGGTTTTCTTCACATACCGAGCAAATTTTAATACAGTTTAATTGACATTCGTTCCTAGGATGCCTCCTGGTGCATCTAAGACAAAAGATGGCTAAGGCTCTCTCTGCTTCCTCCTACTTCCTTTTAATGTTCATGTTGCCCATTTGCAAGGCAAGGGTTTGCAACATCTCACTTTTGAAATCTTCCAACATGTTTCAAATCTCACCCTCGATGGATGACTTGGAAGATGATGTACTGGCCATAGGTTGACTACCCCTGCCCTTTTTCCTAGTCGCCCTAGAATGGTTTCTAAAGATAGTATTGATATACTCATAGGGTAACTAGTAGATATCTCCTCCTGCTAACAAATGTAAGGTATCCAGAAGATCTTCTCTTACTCGCCTCTGAAGGACCAACTTTAGTGACTCGGGGTCAAGTGTGCACCTAGCCATTTTGTAACTGAGCTGGAATATTTCTTTGTAGTCTTCTAAGGATTCATCATGGCCTATGGTCATCATGAAAATTTCTTCTTTGGTATCGTTTGACTGAAAGTAGTCCTGATATTTGTTGTTAAAGGCCTGCTGCATCTGAGTCGAAGTTGTGATGCTATCTCTAGGTAAGCCCATGAACCAACGCAATGCTGCATCCTTGAGGGTAGATGGAAATAGTTTTAACTTTCACTCATCATCTATATAGTGATAGGCTCAGCATATAAAAACAAACTAAAATAGAAAAGTGTAGAGGTCCTCTGTTTTCAGGCCTTGGAAATGAGGTAGGGCAGAGGGGTGTTACACTGAAATTTGTCACCATGACTATCTGCAGTTAATATGGCTCCATCAATAGTCATATTATCCTCCTTGTCAAGCCTCATACCTCTACTCTTCATGTCAAACTTCAAAAAGAGAGAAAGTCAGTTAAAATCATGTTTATCTCTGGGTACGCAGGTTCTCTCTACCTTACCTGCGTGTACGCATTCCAAACTCACTGTACCTACATACTTGTACGCTCTGTAAGCCAAAGGATGGGTGCGTACCCCTGTAAAGGTCAAAAGGCGCGAGTTTCATCTTTAAAAAGTTACTTGTGGTCACTTCTAGAGCCTTCTAGAAGAGTGTTTGACGTGAATTGAGCGCCTCCAGATGGTTCATTCATCCCTATGATAGAGGAGCTTATCCCATCAAGAGAGGAGCTACCCCATCCAAAAGAGGGAGTATCCCATTGATGTTGGAACTGAATAACTTCCTCTAGAATACTATAAATACAGGCATTGGGCCAAAGGAGGGGAGGTTGAAAGCTGAACATTCTAAAGGGGAAATGCTGCTGGAATTAGGACTTCCATTGTTGACTTGTGAGGAGAGATCACTATCCTTCCTTGTTGCCATAGTGGGAGTGGGTGAGCTTGTCAAAGTAGAGGAAATCTCTTGCTGGACCCTGGGAGGAGCTTGCACAACACCAAGGCTCAGGTTGTAATGGTTCCCTTTTTTGTTTCCTTAATACAAATAAGTCCATTCTTCTCAATGATTTGTTGTTAATGAATTATTTCATGTACTCCTTGGTCTATGTGATGAATATGCTTTGTTTTATGAATTATTCAGGTGTTATGTAATCGTTTGCTTTGTTAGTGTATGAAGGTCTTAAAGTGAAGGAGGAGCTCATCTGGATCAGCAAGGCTGGACTGCTACAACAAGCGTTGGACCTAAGGTAAGATCGGAAAACACTTGGTTTCTCATAGAATAATGTATGTTTAGAGAAGGATTGCTCTTGTTTGGTTTGTTTGTCACTAGAGAGTCTTAGACTCCTAGGGAGGTTAGGTTTGTCCGCAAAAAATAACTCTTTCCGGATGACAAATTGGCGACTCCACTGGGGAATCCATTGATGTGTTTGATTTTTCCTTTGATCATTGCTTTGATCTGAAAAGAGTCTTATTTCTTTTGCTTTTTG
>APFE030036556.1:0-10468 GCA_000404065.3 Pinus taeda
TATCCATGACATTAGGAGATTCATAAAGCTTTTTAAGATAGGAATTCCAGTCACGCAAAGCAATTTTATTATTATATTTTGTTTTCCTAGTTAGAATCTGCCTCCAGAATTTATTAGGAGCTACCTTAGAGAGGTGTAAGAGGTGTAAGAGGTATAAACATGCCAACACTATTTGTTTTCATATCTATACTTATTATTTTATATTTTCCTTCTTTTTTCTTTTCTTTCTATAAATTTGAGAAAAAAAATTACAATTGGGTTGGAGGATGACGAGAAGAATCTCCTTTCTCAACCAATTTCAAATTAGAATTATTTTGCAAATATTTGACAAATTCTTCTCTTGTTAATGGTTTATGATATAACCTTAATCTATTACCATTACCAAGGAAGGTAATTTTTTCTTCATCAATGGTTTTGATTATAACCACTCCATTGTCAAAAGATAGTCTCTATTTCATAAGGACCAAGGCAGTGAGTTTGAAACTTTCTTTTAAATATTTGAAAATAGAGTGAAAAAGAAGAGCCCAATCACCTGATTGAACCTTTTGGCTTTGATTAATTTGTCAATCCATCTTGATCTTTTCTATTGAACTATGTTGGTTCTATGGATATCATCTTATTTAATATCATGTAGCGCATTCAATTGTGCTAACCTTTTTTACCCTGAGATAAATCAAGGCCCAATTTTGCTATTATTTTAATGGTCTCCACTTTGAATTCAATTGGAAGAAAAACTTGCTTCCCATAGGCAAGCTCATAGGGAGTATGTCCAGTTGTATTTCTCCATGTGGTACGGTATGCCCATAATGTCTCTAGAAGCCTTTTTTCTCAATCTCTTCTATGCAAATGCACAGTGTTGGTTAGAATTGCTTCAAGTACCTTATTAATGGATTCCATTTTCCCATTGGCTTGTGGATTATATGGAGCATACCTCCAATGTTTGACTTTGTATTGCTCCATTATTTTATGCACCAACTTCGATGTGAATTGAGTACCTTGATGTGTCACAATTGCCCTTGGGACACCAAAATGGGTAAAAACATCCTAAAAAGGAAATGTAACTACAACATTTTCAGTTACAAAAGGAAGTGGTTAAGCTTCTACCTATTTTGTAACATAACATGTACAAATGATTTTATACCTTTTCTGTTTAGAGGGAGTATTGATTGGACCAACGAAATCTAGAACTCATTTTTCAAAAGGCTCTACAAGTACTTATGGTTGTAGAGGCATCTTGTCTGATAGAATTAGCTTTCCCATTATTTGGTAGTTATCACATCTCTTGACATATTCCTTGGCATCTTTAAAAACATAAGGCCAATAATATCCTAAAAGGACTTTATAAAGTCAACAAAGTGGCCTACACATGGTTCATCATGACAAGATTTCTATATTTCTAGTACTTCGTCTTATCGAACACATCTTCAGATGATTAAGTCAAGTCCATTACTATATAATTCTCCATCTATCCAATAATAAGGTGCACTCGATTCGGTAAATTTCTACTTCTCTTTGGCTAATAATTGTGGAGGTAACTTTCTTGTAGCCAAATAGTTAGCAATATCTGCAAACCAATGAGTTTTAATAGATACTGCAAAAAGATACTCGTCAGTGAAATTATTTTTTATAGGAACATCATTATTATCATTCTACATCCTAGAAAGGAAATCAACAATTGTGTTTTCTTTTCTTGATCTTTCAAGAATAGTAATATTGAATTCCTGAAACAATAACAACCAACTTGTAATCCTTCCATTAGTAATTGGTTTATTCATTAAATATATAATAGAGGAATGATATGTATGAATGAAAGTTTCATAATCAGTGATATAATGTCGAGACTTGTTAATGACATCTACAACAACAAACAACTCATTTTCCATTACGGTGTAATTTAACTTTGCAAGAGCTAATTTTTTTCTTGTATAATAAATAACACAAGGAGTTAGATCTTTCTGTCTCAACACAACTCGTAAAGTTGTATTTGAAGCATTAGTTTAAAATATGAAAAGGAAGAGACCAATTATGTTCCCTTAAAATTGGTGCTTCAGTGACTTTTTGCTTCAATGACTCAAATGCTCTCGGGCAGTCAAAATTACAAACAAACTTAAAATCTTTTGTAAGAATTTTGAAAAGTGGAGAGGCTATTTTTATGAAGTTTTCTATGAATCTTATATAATAACCAATAAGACCAAGAAAACTTCTAACATCTCTTTTACGAGTAGGAATTGAAATTTTAGAAATTATTTCTACCTCAGATGTATCCACCTTAATTCCATCACCTAAAATATGGTAGCCTAAAATAATTCCCTCATTAAACATCACAAAACATTTCTCATGACTTAATGAAAGATTTGTTTCTGTACACCTAATGATAAATTTTTATATTTTTTCAAGAGCTTCTTCAAAATTATTTCTATAGACAATAAAATAATCCATGTAAACTTCCGCATAATAATGAATTAGATCAAAAAAGATACCCAAAATTTCTCTTTGAAATGATGCAGATGCAATACATAACCCAAAAGGAAGTACCCTATAGGAATATGTACCCCATGGACATGTACAAGTTGTTTTGTCTTGATCTTCTAGTGCCAATTGGATTTGGTTATATCCACTGAAACCATCAAGAAATGAAAAGTATTTCTTCCTTGCTAATATATCTAATACTTGATCTATAAAAGATAGTGGAAAATGATATTTCAAAGTAGCTTTATTCAATTCCATATAATCATTTCACACTCTACATTTTCCACTCTTCCTTGGAACAATCACCAAAGGTGAAACCCATTGACTATCTGATATTGGATAAATGAAATTCAAATTAAGTTACTTTTGTAATTCCTCATTAAAATTGTCTCTCGGATTAGGATTCATCCTTCTATGAGGTTGTCTAACCGGTTTGTAATTTTCTTGGATATAAATATGATACATAAAAGTTTTAGTATCAATTCCCTTCATATCAATATATTCCCATGCATAAGTAAAGGAATATTTTTGTAGCATCTTTATCAACTTTCCCTTTTGAAATTATTCCAAGTTATCATTGAAATTTAATGTTTTACCTGGAAATATTTCTACTAAATAATTGTCAAACTTTTCCATAGAATGCAAAGTCATTTGATGAGATGATAAATATTCAATATGACATTTTTCTTGATAATTCTAATCTTGTTCAAAATATGAAGAAGAATCATTAATGTTCATCATATTTATTAATTAATCTTCCTCATCTATTTGTGAAAGAGTAAATATTGGTTGAATATCATCAAAGTCTTCATTATCATCATCTATCCAAACTTCACTTACTATTTCAGTTATTGTATTTGCAGGTGGATATCACGTGGATTTCTTAGTAGAGCTACCATCAGAGATATCATATATCACCAGATCTACAACTTATGAATGCATCAACTGTAGCTAGCGAGGGCCTGCCAAGGATCGATGGATGACCTCCTAAATTAATCTTGGGAGTTAAAATCATAAAATCAACAAGATACTCCCATGAATCCAAAGAGACAGACACATCCTCTAATATACCATCCAGTTTGATAACACATCTATCTGCTAATTTGAATAATGTTGTTGTATGATTTTCATCTAAGCTAATGAAAGCAAGGACAAATGTATTTTCAAATAAGAAAAAAAAAAACTTCCCATGTCATTAGGCAGGCTTGAACATAGTCACAATAGACGAAACAATTCCATTTCACATACTCTCCAAAGAAGAGAACATAAAGAAAGAGTAAACACTAGATAAATGATATCCAAGTCTTATCATAAAAATCACATCCTATATTTTTCCTTAAAAATATTCGACTAAAACTGTATAGTTTTTCGAATATTTAGCTTTAGGGAAAACCTTATTTTGTACTTTCTATATCTAATAACTTATCCATTATAACTATGGATTAAAAACTTAGATATCATTGTATGTCTGTAAACCTCTTCTCGGGATACTATAATGGATGGAAAGTTTGTTTGGTTGACTGCATTAGGGAATCCATGAGTCTCCAAGCACAACCCTGCATGCTTTCCATAAACAACATCTTCTTTTCCAACAATACATCAAGAAATTTCACTGTGTAAAACAACATGCCTAGTGCACTGGTCCACAAATCAAGAACTCGTGAACTGGGATGCATGACTTTTCCAACATGCTTCAAACCATCCATTGATTCTCCAAAGTGGAGCACATAAATGTGATCCTATCCTTCAGGAACTTCAATGATTGTGCTTCCAATAATTTTCTCATTTGTAAAATCAAATGTAGTTCCATTAACAAGAAGAAGATCCTCTGTTGCAATCAAGTTCTCATCCATAGGGGTTATGTGGGAGCCCCAAACTTGAACAAAATGGCTAATTATATCTCCACAATTGTGTCCTACTAAATTCCAATATGTGTGTTGAGCCAAGGTCACTGGTGTTGGTTTATTTCTTGGTACGACCTCCATATCAAGTCACAATTCCAAGTTCCCACTTAGAGTGTAGGTTGCATAGACATCAAGATCTCCGGGGAAACCTACATCAGGAATTTTAATAAGAGAAGGTGATTAATGACCTATACCATGTCATTGATTATTATACATTGTTCTTTTACTTGGAGGGAGTATTACAGTAGTAGATTCAAGTAACCACAATAAAACCAAATTTCCTTGGAGTGGGTATTACAGTGGGAGATGAAATAAGCACAATAAAATCAAGTTCACTTCCTGAAGTTCATAAAATGTCCCAAATTTAATCCCTAGTGTGTGGTGCAATAACTATGCTTGTTGGGTAACCATTTCTTCAAAATCGTGTGGGACTTGCAGACAACTTACATGGCTTCATACCATTCAGGTGGGAACATGGATCAAACCATGAAAAATATGGAAACCCCAATGAATGGATTTATACTCTAAGATTTGTAACTCGCCAATGAACTAGGGTATGATTGACAAGACACCTGTTTATTGAAAAATAGAACAATGCTTCTTTTACAAGCGAAGAAAAAGGAGCATAGTTTTACAAGTCCTAACTTTGTTGTTTTGGTTAGGCAAGACGACTGATTTGATGGTGATTGCCTTTCCACACTAATTTTTTCTTTAGTCTTGTGTTCCAGTAGTTTTTGATATCATTTTCAGTTCTCCCTATAAACTAGGCTGTAATGATAGACCACATACACAATACCTAAAGTCTCAAATCATGTGTCATGTTCCTAGAAATAACTATAAAAATATTTTACAAAGGAGTAAATGACAATTCATCCTCATATGAAGCCCTGAAATTATTTAGAAAATGAGCATTTGAAAATAAAATTGTAACTGAGAATGATATTATGAAAGATAGAGCCAGAGAAATTTCATATAATTACAAAGGCTTTCCATTGGTGATAAATGTAGTTGTTGGAGCCATGAGTTTCAAAAAAGACTAAAGATGAGTGGAGCATTTCCATTCGTCCAAAAAATGGTAGAACTGAGGCCATTTTCCATGAAAATATATTGTATTTTTTTCTTCAAAATCTCGAGGCACCGAAAGAATAAAAAAGATTTTATAAAGAAAAACAAAATGTTGGTTTTGTTGTAGATGAACCACAATATGCTACATCTAACAAAATTAACTGCAAATTTTGCATTCTTTTAAAAAATAGTAAAAGTATGCATCAAAGAAGAGAAACACTCTTCTTGTGCCTCCGACAGGTTTATTGTTCAATGAAGGCAACCAAAAATAAATTAAACCTATTAGAAAAACACCTATGAAGGCTTGAATTTCTTAAAGAAAACTTTTGCTTCAAGAATCTCGATTCTCTATTCGTTCAAGATGGAAAGGAAAGTTTTAATAAAAACCATATGCCTAAATCTTGAGACCGTTCCTTCCAACTACCTTCACTTGGGATGATAGAATGGTTGAACATTGGCCAATCGTTTAACATATAATCCAAAAGCGAAGAGTGTTGACAGGTGGGTGGGAGGGAAGTTCTTCTAAGAGGGGAATGCCTTACTATGTAACAAGTGAGATACAATTTTTTGGGCATGTCGTATTGATGAGCCATGATATTAGCACATAGATTGTCAGAAACCTATTTACAATTAAGAATCTCTGAGTCGGTTATGAACCTTGTTCGCATATTTTTTGAAATATATAAAAGTTTAACTTATATATATAATTATTTTTAAAATAATAAATGCAGAATAACAATTCATATTTTAGTTATTTTTATGTTTTTTTTTAATTTTTAATATGTTCTATAAAAGTTATCTAAGTGGATAATCTAAACTCATATCTATAAAAGATTTAAATAAATATATATTTTTATAATAATTTTCAAAAAAATAAGATTTAATATTCATTATTTTAAAATTAAATAAAGAAATTTAAAATTCATAATATAGTTTAATGAACTAACTCAATTCCATTTTAATTCAATCCTTTTAAAATTAAATATTTTTAAATAATCCAAAACTCTCACAACAAATTTTCTTAATCATCTTTTTCACATATTCACTTTGTTGGTTGAATTATCTGTTACGTTTAGAGTAGTTGTTAAATTAGTTTTTTTGGTACACTAATACAATATTTACATATGATTACATTGCTCACCGGGGGAGAACTTCAACCTGGAACCTGAGGGAACTAAAGTCCTCAGCCATCAAAAGTTAGAATGCCTCACTTAAGTTAGTTGTTATATTTGGTTATTTGACTATATATATACATTTTTATTAATTAATTAATATTTTAATTAAAAAAAATATATATATATATATATTAACTAAAAAATTAGGGATGTTAAGTACACGAGAGGTAATTTTTGTGAGGAAGAAAAAGAGAGAAAATTGTATTTCTGGAGTCTAGGTCAAGCATTCAACAATTAAAATTGGTCTAAAGTCTTTCTATCAACAAAATAATCATAATAAGAAACTTCAATAATCTTATTAGGCATAGAGCTTGACCACAAAACCGACAAATTTGAGACTCCTTTAATTCATATAAAGATTATCAAATGCCCAATTTAATTCTCCAAATCCTTCCATGTTCTCATAGATCTAAATTCAAAAGTAGACAAACTATCAAATCAAGCAACAAATAGAAGTTATGGAACATTGTAAATTGATGGAATCTCTACAACCTCTAAATGGTTCAATGAGGACCGATCAGAACCAAGAATCAAGTCGATCTGGAACCATGAGACTCCTTTATTTCATAAAAGGATTATCAAATGACTATATTCATTCTCTAAAGCCTTCCATGTTCTCATAGATCTAAATTCAAAAGAAGGCAAATTGTCAAATCAACCAACAACTAGAAGTTATGGAACAATGTGGATTCATGGAATATTTAACCTTTAACTTGTTCTATGAGGACCCATTAGAAACAAGAATCAAGTCAATTTGGAACCAATGAAAAGAGATGTGAGGGCTATGGTTCGTTGAGGACCAACCAAACTAAAGTCGAAGCCAAAAGGAACCCGTGGCAAGGAATAAATCCTTAGATGAAGAAAGGACACATAGTGAAGAAGGTTTGCATGAAGAAGTGGTGGAATTATGAAGTGTTAGAAGTACAAAGTGGTATCGTGAGTGGGCTCATTTAACTGCATCCATAAATATATCAAGTATGCCACCACCCTTAGCTAGTACAAAGGGAATTAGGTAGTCTTCTTGGAAGATCAATGCAAAAGTGAACTAATTTATTCATGGGAAATAAGAAGTCAAAGGCATTATGATGATATATATAATTAAATGAGAATCATGGAAGGAATTGGGGCGAAATGTATGACCTGTGAAAATTCAGATTTATCCTCCAGTAGGTCACTCAATTCGATGGGGAAATTAATTTCGGTAAGGTGCAACAACAATATAAATATATTAGTGTTAGTCTTTCTTCAATCATAATTCGAGATAGAGACAAGGCTAAAGTGGTAAAGCCACTAGATTTTTCAAGTTACTTAGATTTAGGTATTTTGGTGTTCATTTTGGGCTGAAGGTGGTAGGATTGAGGTAGGAGAAGGAAGTGAAAAAGGTTGTACAGGCTGAAAGGAAGCCATGGAAGAGGAGATTTAGGAACTCCAGGGAACATGCATGGTGCTCAACTTGCGAACTAATCAATTGGAAATGGTCATCTAGTCAATAATGGACATAATATTGGAGCAAAAGAACCTAATACAAAGGTGGAGAAACACGATAAGCTAATGCAAAGGAAATTGGAAGAAATGTAATTCAATGAACGACAACCCTCCTCATCTTCAATCCCCTCATCGTCTTTAGCAAATTTGGTGAGCCCTTTAGATGGAAAGCTAGAACTGAGCAAACCACTCGTAATTATGGAAACAAAGGATGAAATACCAAGATACAATGTAGAACACTCTTAAGCTAGATAATTTATGTAATTTTGGTTAAATTTTGTAAAATTGGAGGGGTTTTTCATTATACATGTAAATCTCCAAGAACCATTGGTTTTGTGAATTGGTGGATGAAAAAAGAAAATAAAAGGCCATAAAATAGAGATAAGTAGGAAATAGTGGTTGCTATGTAACCTCTAAGTAATCATTGTTTTTTACTGATATATATTTTACTCGTTAGTGTTAAGGAAAAGGTTAAAAAGTACATAGTTTGTGTTATTCATAGGTTATTAGGGGAACTAGACTAAGAGAAAAAGAAAATGGTTTTTAATCCACATTTTTTAGTGGAATTATTAGTCCAAAAATTAAACATAAAAACTTCAAAATTGAGAAGATCTAATTTGCAAAAGAAAATTTCTATAGTAAGAAAGGCACAAAAAATATTAGATAGACTATGCATAACAAGACTAAGGTGAAGAGGAGTTTTCTTTAGAGTTTGTGACCTATACAAACACAACACTGAGTACTAGATATTGTACATATGGTGCTTCAGCATAAAACTTCGACTTTTGTATTTCCTTGAATTGCAATGTCAACTCATCTAATTTAAGAAGTTTGACATTGTATTCCTTACCCTTACTCTAAATTATAATTGTCCCTTATGGTTTTCATTTGTTAATATAAATTTAGAGGATTAGAATATCATAGGTTCTAGAGGCACCAATCTCTAAATCCCATGGTGCAAAAAATTCCAGAATGTAAAAAAATCAGTTCTAGTTGAACCTATGCTTGAGTCATTTCAATGGATTCTTAGGCTATACTACATGTGCACTAGTTAAATATAGCCTTGGAGGATTTAGCTTCATGTTGGGTCTGGATGAGAGGTTGTTAGTGGGGACCTTTACTATTGTAGTTGAAGTTCCCTTTGGCCTTTGAAATTCTACTCTAAAAATGGCACCAAGAAACCACAATAAAAGAAACCCTTAGAGGAAGACAAGTTGGAAATAAAATACAGGGATTGAGAAAATAAATTTAACAGCAAAGGGAATTACCATATCAATTTCACAGATGGAGGAGGTTGACTTTCAAGAAAGACTAGTTTGAATGCCATCAAAATGCAAGAAACTCCTAGACATAAAAATTAACATTATTAACATTCATGGAAAAGCATGAGGATATATCGGTCTCATGAGTATTAGGCAAGTAATAGGAATAGAAAAATCCATGAGGGATTATACCTCTCTATCAAATACTATGAAGGAATAATTAATATATTATATAAAATAAACTATTAAGAAAAACACTATTAAACAAGTGCTACATAGTAGCTTATTCCGCTAAGTAAAAAACTAGTGAAACTATCAATATATTAAAAAATATTTTCAGATTATGGCATTTGTTATTTGATGATTTGTACCTTAATTTTATAATTATGTTATGTAAATGTGAAAAGATAAACATGAATTAGAAATGCCAAATTGTTAATGTTTGAAATTATACATGAAGATTAGTAATTTCAATTGATTATGTTTGAAATTATACATGATGATTAGCAATTTCAATTGCTTGTGGAATTTTTAAGTATGGGTTCTGTTGAAACTGTTGGTAAACCGACAGAAACATAGATTTAATACAAACTACGCTCAATTAATTAAGTGTAAATTATAAATCTTGCATCAATACAATACCATGACTTGGTAGGTGGGGTTTTTATAGCTGAACTCGACTGGTTAAGACTCGTACACACCTCACCAAGCTATGTTAATTCAATAAGTAGATCAATGTAATCTTGTACTTTTATATATTGGAGTTAATGTTAAAATAAAAGAGCATTGATATTAGGAAAGGTAATTATATTTTAAATATAATTTTGTGTACCCATGATATGTACAATATGTAAAATTATGAAATTAATATACACTAGCTATAAAAAAACAAGGCGATACTAAGGCCAAATCTACTTTGGCTCTTAGATCAATGAAATGAGCAATAACATGTGCAATATGATAATTAATCATAATGAACATAAATAAATAAAAACATCATCAAAAAATACAAAATTTAAATGTGCAAAGTTAAACTATGTATTTTTTTGACCAAAAATCCAATACAATATCCACTCCCGACAAGAATAATAATATATAAATTTTAATA
>APFE030036559.1:0-11009 GCA_000404065.3 Pinus taeda
TGGGAGAGGCCTCTTCGACGCTTCATCCTCCATCGTGTAACTGGACATCCATATGTTTGTCAATCCAACATTTCCGGCATTGATCTCACAACTTCTCTGATCGTAAATTATCTCCATGATTTCTAATTTTTATGTTTGTGTCTGATATGTTGTTCGTATTCTCTTTTTATCATTTCCTGCTACTGTTTTATTCAGAGATCGACCTAATATGATATAGTTATTTTGCTTACCGATACATCCCTTCATAATCACAGAAAAATGGATGCCGAGAACGGCTCGAATCAACTAATGAACATTTCCAGGCATGAAATGGAAGACCGGGAGGTCACAAAGGTGAAAGAAGGCTCGATGTTATATAGAAAATTTAAACACTGTCCCAATGGCTGCATGGATTTTGTTCCGCCTACTCCCCTTCGAAAGGTATGCCTTACGGTTCAGTACGCTATTCCATCTCATTTTACCATCTCATATATTCATCTAACTGTTCAAGGTTATTAAACTTTGAATCTATAATAAATTTCAAGATGTGTTCTAGTGTGTTTAAGTTTCAAATTTCATTTCGCTGAACATGTTTTGTTTCTTTGGCACAACATGTCATATTGATCTTTGAGGTGATAATGTCCAGAGCAGTTGCAACACAACTTAATTCTCTCTACACAGAAGAGGAATTCAAGTTCTACCTAGAGGATTCCAGGACAGGGGCCTACTCTCGCCGCCTGCTTTTGTTGCTGCTCAGCTTGTCTGCCTACACCATCCTTTTCTTAGAATTGGTGATTCCTAGTGCTCTACTAGAATGTTCCTCTCACTTTTGGCTTCTTTGTCTACTGCTGAATCTAACTCTTGACAGGAAGACTCACCTTTAGCATTTTATTGCATATATGTGCTTTCAGCACGGCTAAGATTGGTTTTCCATACTGGAGAATTGCACTAATGTTACATTTTATTAATGATTTTGCATATCAACTGATGTGAAAATTATATATCTTTAACTGCAGACAGTCAATGATGTAATCAGCGGAGTGCTTTCTGCAGGATTTGTGCGGTATATTAATAGTTTATATGGTAGGTTTCTTCTGTCGTTTTACTTTTTTATTGAGACTTTATGGTAGCTTCTCATTTCGTACTTTATAATTATATTAATAAACAATATATTCTTGTTTCAGATCGCTCATATATTTTTGTTTCAAATCAATGTTCCCTGATATATTTTTGCTTTAGATCAGTGTTAACTATTGTTAACTTATATCCGAGTATCTAGTGTTTTGTTATGCAAACTTTAATAGGACGTCGAATTATCTAATACAGTAAATATTATAAGTCGATTGAGAAACCTCAGATATTTTGTAAGTATTTTCAAATTTATGTTAGTATATTGTATGTCCTGGTCCTCGGGCTGGAGCGTTTCTTTCAGAGGGGCTATAGCCACTTGCAAAAACATCTTTGCAAAGGCTCTCTGGTGCCGATACCAAGAAATTGAGACGAAATGTTGTTTTACAGTTAACCTTTCCAGCTTTGTGCTGCAAAATTTCCATTTTGGCATGTTACTTTTGAACAATTGGTATTATTGATATTCACGACGAGGAAAAACCGGTCGGTGGTATTATAGAAGTCAAATTTATAAATTAACATTTATCAGTGTAAAGGATTATTCAAAGCATTTTAATCAAAACATTATTATACTTGCATTTTCTTTAAATTTTATTGTATTTAAAATCAGAATAAATCTATATTATTTATTAAAAACATCTCTGTATAAACATTCACAACTTCCTTCACCAATAAACTTTTGGGTTGTTGTTATTACCAATAAACTTTTGGGTTGTAGTTATTTTTATTTAGATTGTAAATTTAAAAAAATATTTTAGAATATAGTGAGTATGGGAGATATCAAACAAGATTCCAGGATATCTGGTGATCTTCAATCACATAAGTTGAGGAGTAGCTCTCTTATTATCTAGAATATTAAGAAGCTCTCTTATTATCTAGAATATTAAGAATCTTATGATGTTGAATATTAAGAATGATAAAAATGAATAGATCAATCAAAAGATTCTGTATAATATTTGATCAATGGCGTTTAAGGGGCGAATTATCGATCTAAATTTGATATATTTGACCATACTACTGTTTGAATGTTTCTAATTGATCTCCTCAATCCTCAGAATTAATCCTGGTAGACCAACAAACCCCTTTGAATGACAGGTTATGAGGGTGGAGTTGTTCAAGATTATGAGAGAGCAACACGAAGACAATTTTGAAAGCTTCATATTCTAGAAAGTCGTTCCTGTTGTTGGGGACGTTGCAGTGGATCATAATCTTGGAATTGATGAGGAGGCCACAAGAGAGCATCTCTCGGAAAATATGGACACCTTTGTTGATGACAGGTTTGCTTAGTTCTAGTTATACGTAGGAAAAAGGCTCTGTTTGACGTAGGTGTTTGTCCTAGTTATACCTAGGAAAATGTGAAGATTCCTAGTTATAGGGAGTGTACGACAGATAGGAAAATGCTCAAGTTGTGGCCACAGTAGGAAAGGCCGGTGCGGTAAAACGACTTAGGCCAAGAAATTATTCCCAGCCAAACGCTATGCATTTGATGCCTCATGTTTTTTTGTACGTGCGTCATCTGCGATGCACAGGCTGCCAACTCTTGGATGTACGATAGCTCAAATTTGTATTTTTTTCGTTAAAGTATATAATGATATAGTTGTTAGAGTATGTAATTACGCCGTAAGGCGTTTTCATTTGAAATCAACTTTCCTCTTGGGTTTCCATTTGAAATCAACTTTCCTCTTGGGTTACGTGTACATTTCTGAGCCTTTGATTTAAGTGTTAGACGATGAAACTAATCTCATCCATCCAATTGATGAGACCGGTATACGATGAGACCCGCAGATAGACGGTTGCTGGGCAGATGAAATGAAAAATTTCAATGGTTGTCATATATCCGGGTTGCATCTTAAACACTTTCTTCCATCCACGTTCCTGCGCAGGCGCTGCCATGACTTTTCCCTGGGCATGTTTCTCAATATTGCATTTGAGGGCGTCGTTCTGTTTCTGCATGCAAGACTTAAATTCGTCCAGTTTCAGCAGCTCTGTTTGCTGGAGGACGAGAAACAGTCCGAGATGGATATGGAGTGGATGATTGTCGTCTGTGAGATCGATGAAATGCCATATTTCGCTGGTTCCTTGCCTCGGAGTCTCAGTAGTCGGGGCGTCATAGGGTAATTCGTTGAAGAACAAATGGGTCGGATCTCCCGTTGCGCTTTCGTATTCATACATGGTTGTGTACCTCGTATGGGCCGCGCTTTCCTTTCGGGGACGACGGTACTCGATTAGTTTTTCAAGGATTCGGCTTTCATCGCGGGCAAGCAGGATGCCCTTTTTGTGCTCGACCACAAATTTCATCACCATCCTGTTCAGGTCGTCCACAGGGTCCCCGGTTTGGTATGGATACGCTGCATTGTTCGTTAAGATGGCCTCGTCCGTGTGCGAATCGCTGAAGTCGATGACGATGTCTGCAAGCTCAGAAGGACTCAGCAGGAATTTTTTCACAGTCACCGGCTTCGGTAAGTAGGCCGAGTCCGAGCCTACATGCGTCATGGTGAGGCTATTGTTCAACGCGAATCTGTAGAACCGAGCGTTACTGGCATTCATGATCCTGAATCGGTATTTCCTTATCTTTATTGCATATTATCTATAACCACTCTCTCCAAAGTTAACAAGAACATTTTCATGAGAATTAAAAAAAAAGATATATCCTTTCTTGTATGCACCATATCCTAAATGCCTTTTCCTGTTGATCATATTTGCTTCTCAAGTTTTATTTTCTTCAGCTTCTTAATCCCCTTCTCTCCAAAGTGTCAATACTGCTAGCCTGACTGCCATATCCTTTATGAGAATCTGTTGAGCTTTTGAAGTAGGCTACCGCACTTAGTACCCCATACATCTCAAGCTTCTGTATACTTTCATATCAAAGAACTTCACTGCCTTTGGATCTGGTAATTTGATCTTTAGAACATTCACCTCCAGCTATGGGTGAATACCAAATTAACATTTCAGGAAAAGGCATGTACAACAAATGCTTGACCATGCAGTAACTTCATACAATTCATTTGCAGTCCATTACGATGTATGGATGCACTTGGGTCATTTTGCAGAGGCTTTCAGTTACTGTGTGACTTGTCTCTATAATTTATTTGGGACTTGTGCTCCACACTCATGTGCATGATGGTTTATTATGCAATCTTTGGTGGTTGCAGACTAGTAGAACAATCTAATTTATTTATTTATTAATTATTACATTCACATCCAGTTGACTCTAGGATACATTCTAGTCATTATATGAATAAAAGGGTAGTTTAATGACCCCTTAGACCGTGTTTTAGTGGAGCTCAAACACAGGTATCTCATTATGATTATAATATATTCTCAATATATTATTAATGTACTTTCGCTCTCACATTTGAATTCCTGGCAACGATTGAATCTTGGATTATGGCAGTCTTTTACTGATTAGGTAGGCGGGAGAACCATATGGCATATTATAAGATTAACAGGCATCTCCTTTTCAAAGCAAATAAACTGCTGAAATATAACCAATGGAGAAAATATGCCACTTCACATAGTCTGAAGATATTTTCAGGCTTTACTCCTTTGAAACTGATACAGTTTGGTGGGGCAGATCCAGGCAAAAATGCAGCCCCGGTGGATTCTGCTTAACACTCACTTGATCTCATCAATGGACCAATGCCGTGGTATCTACCCATGCTTGAAGTGTTCGTTCTTTGGTGGTTATTGCCCATTCTGCCAATCATTTTGGACAATCTCTTGTCACCTACTTTGCTCTAGATGTTAGTGCTCCTGACCAGTTCGGTAATTTTAGTCTTCAAGTACTTGTATATGGCCTGCTATTGAGATCTTACATGTAACAGAAGTTTTACTGTTTGACCACTGCTACATATTGTCATGAAAGTCAGGCCTGACAGTCATCATATTAGTTTGATTATTATTGCTAGCAATTCACTGAAGGTCATTTTCTGAGTGCGTTGTTCATCCTAGCTACTGCCTCATTGATCACACACCTCAAGCTGCAGAGTTAGGGATTTATCCATCTGCCCATTTCAGTATTTAGATTGTAAAAATATGTTTGCATTATCTGGTGATCTACATATCTTCCCAATACAGTTCAAGGTTTTAGGAATTTGTTTATATACTTCTGGCATCATGATAGATCACAGTTGCTGGTTGACCACTTCGTTTTAATAGGCCCTTTGTACTGTTGTTTGATGTGACTATTATTCCTCTAGTCTCTTAGTACTTTGATTTTACACCCTCATCCAGGATTATTTTTTTTGGAAGTGCTTTACGAAGCAATTCCCAAAGGTTGCTGCCCTGTTTAGAGCAAACTTCCTTCTGCCAAGGTGCTACGGGCCAGGGCCGTGAGGTAGCTATTCTGCCAAAATTGTGCAGGGCTTGCAGTTGGCTTCATCTCTTTGAAACTAATACTATTTGGGTGTTGTAGATCTGGTTGAAAATATAACGCTGGTTGACAGCATAACACTCCCTTGATCCCATCAGGTACCATTCCCCGAGTTTTTGAGTGATCTTGATTTTTCACCATCATCTTGGAATGTGTTTTCTACAAGTGATTTGAGAAACATACCCCAAAAGGGGCTGCCCAGTCCAAGAGGTTGTATTCTACCAAAATGGCCTGGGCCTTGCATTGGGTTTTACTCCTTTGAGACTGATACAGTTTGGTGGGGTAGATTTAGGCAAAAATGCAGCCCACATCATCAAATGGCCATTACATCAAGTCCTGGAATGATGGCTTTGCAAATGAAAGCAGAGTAGTACTGCAATTATTTTTTCATGGACTAAAAGCAATATATTCATACAATAAATATTGATATTTAAAAACAATATGCAAGATCATAATGAATGTAAGAATGAATGTGAGAACCAACATGAAAAAGGTTTTGCAGCCCTGAATTTATGGAAAAGTCTTTTTGGAAGACTCACGCGGTTTTGAGGCTTTCTAAGTCTACTCAGAATTCTTTTCGGCCCAAAACTTTCAATGTCAAACGACATCAACAAAAATGGAGCCTTATCTCTCAGTTTGTACTGAGTCTTTAATTTCCTTATTAAACCCAGCCTTCGTTGTCCACCTTGAGGGTGACACATTCTGTAATTTGAATATTTAAATGTGTCACTCTTTCGTATATAAATTTCAGGTAAATTAGGTGACAATACCATCATCATCTGATAAGGATTACCTTGGGTTGCTTGTGTTTGTGTCTAGGGTTGTTGTGCAATTTCTATGTAGTTACATCACACTTCCATTTTATGCCCTTGTGACACAGGTCAGTCTACTCCATGTTCATTGAAAATACAATCAGTTTAGGTGTTTGACAGGATCGATTGAACTTGAGAAAATGCTGGCTTATATAATTACAAAAAGGAGAGTTACATCGTCCAAGTATTCACTTAGTATATTCACCTGGTTTATTTTGTACAGAAATAGATTAATCAAACCCTACATTGTGATATTAAATATCTTACTTGTACTGATAAAATTAGAGATAAGGTGTCACCTGATAATGCATTAACACAGTGGTTTAATGACACCACTTTTGGTTTTTTTGTGGTTGATTTTGCCCAAAATATGAGCAAAAATTGTTAAAACCATAGTTTCTGACTAGAAATACATGGGGTTCGGCAGCTTGAAGGTCCTAATCTCCTTGGTACTAGTGGTAATGCTTTTGAGGACAAAGGCAGTCCTTTGACAATAGCTCATATACAAAGGTTTCGAAGCTTCTATATTTTAAATGGCTAAACAAGATAGCTTCTATATCTTAAATGGCTAGGCAAGATTTGTTAGCCCTATGGATTTTAATTTATGAAACCATTTATACTTATGTTACCTGACTAATTGGCTCTCTTATGCACCAATGTTGTTGGATCATATGCCCATTTTGTATGGAATGTCTACTAAGTGGTTCCAGTTAATGGGGCATTGATTTGAGTGTTCAATATATTCTTATTCTTTATCAAAGTAATTTTTTTGCTCTATTTGCTTTCTTCAATTTATGCCTTACGGCGTTTCCTTTGCAACATCTGGTGCAAATGCTAGTATAATTAGTTGATAGGAATATATATATGATTTTTTTTTAAAGTTGGTAGATATTTTTATTTTTATTAAAATATAATCAAATTACATCTATATGTGAATAGTTAGGTGGCCTCAACTTGCCCATAGGGAAATCAAGTTTGTTGGCCACCTAACAATGTGATAAGCCATCTAGTAGAAATAAATAATTAGTCTTTCTATCCAAGCTATATAAGTTTGTATGTCTTTGCTTTGCCCAAATACTATTTGCCTATGAACATAAGAAACAACATTCTGGAAATTAAAATCTATCCACATATATAATAAAACAAAATTGAAACTAGCTAGCAAAATACTCCTCTCCCTCGGCAGACGCAAACTCTACTGGAGCCTAATCCTGAACATTGGATCCTAAAAGCACTGTCTGTGAGGGAAGGAAAGGGAGGTGATCTTCAATTCGTTGAAGGCGACCATCTTGTTTTTGTAGCTAAAACTGTAGTTTTTGGAAGTCTTGTTTATAGTTGGGGAAGTCATGCACAGTTGTTGCCATGCTCATAAAGATCTTCTCCAAGGCCTTTCCCAAGATACTCTTCATGGACCATTACAGGTACAAAGTCTTATTAAACTAGGTAGCACAACTACGGGTGTGCCTAGGATCCGTCACCATAGCCTGCCAATCCTTCACCTTAATGTCCATCGAGCCAACCCATTAGTTCAAGTTAAATTCCCATTCCTAAATTAACTCTCTGATTTCCTTGCTTGTCCCTTCACAATATGTTGTGGTCGCATTGTTTATGATGTTGGCAACCAATTTGCGGCCTCGCGTTTTTCCACCAGAGTAGATGGGTTTCTCTTCCTTCACAGTCACCCTAGTTCTCCTACCACGACCTCCAGCAGTCGTTGCTCGTGCCATTGCCACGAATTCATAGTGTACAGTGGAAAGGTGGGTAGGGAAAATTGCTTGTACAAGTGGTGGCCTGAACCTAGAATCTTTTTGCTTCCAGGTGACCCTACTACCTCGCACACTTGCCAAGGAAGAAGAACAAAACGGTGATTTCCAATACAAAATTCGAGGAACTTCCTCTCGTCTGTTCCCATGTATGCCATCCTTTCCACCCAACCCAAACAAAGACACAACTTCCAGAACCCAAAACCAGTTATCATAGCATTCAGAAGAAGAATTTAAGAGACCAAAGGGACTTACACCATAAGTGTTGTCCCTGTACCCAGACCATCGTAGACCTACAATTCTAACCCCGCAAAGACTTCCACAAAGGCAAAGGGCACGAGAATTGGATGGACAGATAGAGAAAGCCATAATACTCTAGGGCCAACAGACATACAAGGAGAAAAACTTTGACCCATCCCCAAGAGAGATAGTAAAACTAATCCCATAGGCGGTGTTGTTGAAAACCCATCCCCGAATCCCCATATTATCAAACCAAACCAGAAGAAGAAGGTTCCAGGGTCCAACCATGGAGGCACAAACCCCGTATAACCCCATTCGAGAAAGGAGAATTTCAAACCGAATAGACACAGTGACCATGTCGGTCAAAAGAACATACTAGATTAAGGATACATGCATTAACAACTTCCTAGAACCTTGATTTCTCACAACCTCAGGAAAATCGACACCATGCAGACTCAATTCCCATAACCAGATAAGTTGTTGCATCATTCCTCTGCATTCAACGTCGCCCTTACTCACTTCTTTACCCTGGACATAACACTTACCATCAACTCTCGCAGAGCACTTAACACAATTCCAAACCCAAGACACAATGTTGATACCACCTCCTGTGGGAGTATTAACCACTTACATGCATGGAGCCACCGCACCTATCGCCTTGAGCATGTAGAAGATGGTGGGTTTGTACCCCAAGGCCCTTTGCATTTAACTACCACGATGGGAGTGTTGTCAAACTCACACCCCAATCAGGAGATATATATGTGAAATTTAGGTGGAAGGAGGTTTGTTAACTTTTGAACACATGACCACGATTTATTCTTTAGAGAATATACTTCATCTTAGCATCTCATCTACGTTGGAGAGCAAGTGTTCTATGTATGCATCAATATTCTGTTAGGAAACATATGTAAGCATGAAGACTCGGTTGGTTAGGGTTGAAAGAAACAAGAAAGGGTTCTTGGTATTCTCAGAAAGTGTGCAAGCATCCCTTTGCTAGTGAGGAGCGGAAATGGAGCGGAAGGGATTTGAAGGCGGTTCCACGGGTATTTGTAGTTAATTAATTTCCATTCAGGGTTATTTATATTTTCAGTATTCTCTGCCCTTGATGTATTGTTATTTTGTTCGAAGGTGATTCCACACATATTTGTAGTTAATTAATTTCCGTTCAGGGTTATATATATTTTCAGTATTCTCTGCGCTTGACATATTGTTCTTTCGTTTGTAGGGTTCAAAACTATACACTGGGATTTGGGATACTATACAAGTAACAACCCTAATGGTATCGCTCCTCTATAGTCTCTGTAGACCAAAACATTGGTACTGTGACTAGGAAAATAAAATAAGAACATAAAATAACTGCAATTAGAAAATATATGAAAACACGAAATTAATGGTAAAACCTTGGGAGGGTAAAAAGAATGTTTTCTAAACATTATAACTCAACTAAAATTAATATGTATATGTGTGTGTATTAACTAGCTACTTATAACTATTTGGGTCTAAAATTCGTGTTTCCTTGAAAATGATACTCGACCCAATGATTTCTCCAAAACTATATTACAATATGTATTGCAATATATTTTTTTTCAGGACGAAAAAAGCCATATTGTATTATATAATAAATATAAAAAGTCACAAATATTACATTTGCATATAATTATGAGATATGTCCATATAGGTCTGTCAAGAGGAAAAAACACAACACTATCCTCCAGCTTTATAATGCCCACAACATTGGCATAGGAGAGACTGTTCTAATAAAGGCGATTTTACATAAGTTCACCATATGCATCATTTTATAAACAAAAAACATGGATAAAACCTAAAATGATGATAAAAAACAGGCATACCTGAGGATCCATTTTAATGAAATTAGAAAACTGGAAGAGAAAATTCCTGGATAGTGAAAATTTTCTCTTCAGAAGATACCTGCATAAACCAAAATCCCGGAGCCGAAAGAAGACCCTTTTTTGACAAAGAGTCTGCCTACTGATTTTGAGCCCTGTTAATGTGATGAATAGAGTTTCCCTCCATTCCATCCCAAAAAGCCCTGATCATGTCCAGCCATCCGACAAGGTGGGGCTTGAAAATGTTGATTTTCTTTTCCACAAAGTCCACCATTACCTTTGAATCTCCAAAAATCGAGACGGACTGAATATTTAGAAAGGAACAAAAAAATAACATTCCTGCAAGAGCCATCGCTTTTGCTTCGCTGTTGGAGCCCCTCCCGCCATTCCACTGGATGAAAAATTCACTGCTTTCATTTACAAGAATATAAACCCCACAACCACAGAATCCCAACTGTTCAACTCCATGAAAGAACGCCCTTGGGAAATATGTTATCGCCTGTGGATTGGCAAACCAGCTTCTTTTTTTATCATGAGCGTCTTTTTAGGGAGATTGTCATAAATGGATACAATATTGGAGAAAATATCCAGATAAGTGAATTTCGTGTCATTAAAAATAGAATTGTTCCTCCACTTCCAAATGCACCAGAGAATGATAATAAACAAAGGTCTCGAAATATCTTTTTGCTGACTCCACCAGAGAAACGCATCAATAATTGAAGAGTGAGACAAATGTTGAAAACCATACCAGTTCTCCAAAGATTGCCATGATTGCTGAGATATCTTGCAATTTAAAAATAAATGACCGTTTGTTTCCTCTGCTGACCTGCAAATTGTACAAAACCCAGGACCATGCTAACCCCGCTTC